>SJYW01013802.1:324482-345056 GCA_006410735.1 Raphicerus campestris
ATGGGTTAAGTATTTTAATCCTCAGGAGAGTCCTGTAAATATACAATTGTAAGATTTTTTTCATACAAGTCAAAGATATTCGATTTGTCCACACTCAGCAGTGGTGATCTTCTTGCTGGTGGTGTGTCAGAGATTTCCAAATCTGTAGGCTCATCAAGTAATATCTGTCTGTTAAAAAAGCACAGTGACTCAGATACATGCTATGATTCTTATAGATCTGGTTCTAATTAATAAAATATCAACACACTTTAAGGGATTTCTGAAGTTAGACTCTTTGGTACTTTATAGTCTATTAATTAATAAATCCTAAAAGAATTACTATACACTCTATGTTAGTTATTAATTTATTGCCTCTTAGCTCCAAATTCACCCTTCATAGCCTGCTCAATGAAAGTGAATCTGAATCTCTTAAATAGTTTCCTTTTGCAGCTGGCATAATGTTAGGCTTTGTAGAGAGCCCTAGAGAGACATTTCAGGAGAAAGAGGCATGAGTCAGTCTGGCTATTCCATTGGGAATGGATTATGAAGGAAGGACTGACTGTTTTTGCAGGAAGACCAGTTTATTTGTTTATCCTTTGATTTCACAAAGTTTTATGAGAACCTACTCAATATCAGACAATGAGGATTGTTAGATAAAGAATACATAGTCCCTGGGACTTCCCTGGTGGTCCAGTGGTTAAGACTCTGTGTTTCTACTGCAGGGGACTCAGGTTCCATCCCTGGATCAGGGAATGTTTGCATGTGGCAAAAAAAAAAAAAAAAAAAAGAAAGGAAGACATAATCTCTGTTTCAAGAAGCTCAGGCAAGAATAGAACTGAGTGCATTCATGATGATAAGCAGTGAGAAGTGTACCCTGTAAGATCAAGAGAGGCCCCAGATGCTGTGAGAGCTGAAGGGACAACTAATCACAGTGGGGAAGAGAACCATATTCTAGGGGAAGGCTTTTGAATCAAATTTTGAAGGAAATAAAACCTATTCACCTGTGTAAAGAGACAAAACATGGTCAAGCCAAATTGAACTACATGTCGTATGTGAGAACATTGATGGGGTGGTTGAGTGTTGGGATGGATGCCTTGTGGATCGATGACAGATGAAGTTAGAGAAGTTGGACCCAGATTATGGAACTGGTCTATTTGATACTTAGATCGTTTCTACATTTAAAAACTATTTGCAAACAATCGCAAGTTTAGAGAAAGTTGAAAGAACAGAGCAAATAACTCCCCCCACCCTGAATCGTTTGAGAATAAGTTGCCAACATGATACTTAATCATCTTGTCTCTCTAAATGCCTTAGTGTGTATAATATCCACAAACAAGGACATTTTCCTTAATATAACCACCAAAATTAAGACAGTAATGTTGATCCATTACTACCATCTAATCCACAGACCTTATTCATGTGTCACTAGCTCTTCCAATAATTGTTTTTAATCAGTTCAGTTCAGTTAAGTCGCTCAGTCGTGTTCGACTCTTTGTGACCCCATGAATCGTAGCACGCCAGGCCTCCCTGTCCATCACCAACTCCCAGAGTTCACCCAGACTCATGTCCATTGAGTCGGTGGTGCCATCCAGCCAATCTCATCTTCTGTCATCCCCTTCTCCTCCTGCCCCCAATCCCTCCCAGCATCAGAATCTTTTCCAATGAGTCAACTCTTCACATGAGGTGGCCAAAGTATGGAGTTTCAGCTTCAGCATCAGTCCTTCCAATGAACACCCAGGACTGATCCCCTTTAGGATGGACTGGTTGGATCTCCTTGCAGTCCAAGACTCTCAAGAGTCTTCTCCAACACCAAGTTCAAAAGCATCAGTTCTTTGGCGCTCAGCCTTCTTCACAGTCCAACTCTCACATCCATACATGACCACTGGAAAAGCCATATTTTTTTATTGTAAAAGATTTAGTTCAGAATAAATCCTTATGCTTAGCTGTCAGGTCTCTTCAGTTTCCTTCAATCCAGGACAGTTCCTCACCTTTCCCTTGATTTTCATTTCCTTGATCCTTTTGAAGGTTAAAAGTTAGTTATTTTATAAAACGCCCCTCTGTGTGAGTATGTTAGATCTTTCCTCACAATTGGATTCAATCATGCATCTTTGGTAGGTGTTTTTCAGAAGCAATGCTGTATTATTCTTCTCATTGCACCCTATCAGATACATGATTTCAATTTGCTCCATCACTGGTTATATTAACTTTGAAAACTTTATAAAGGTGATGTCTGCCAGGCTTTTCCAGTGCACAGGTACTTTTCTTCCCCCTTATAAATAATAAATATTTTGTACGGAGATACTTAGAAAATATTTAAAGAGTCATTCCTTTTCAAAGAGTCAATTCATCCAATTGTTTATATCGCTTGAATAAGTAGGGACTTGTAGCTTTGTCAATGATTTATGTGTTCTTTAGAATTGTTCCCATTACTCTCTGAACCCACCCTTGCATTTTCTGGCAGAGATACTCCAGTCTTATTGTACATTCCCTGCCCCAGCACTGGACTCATCTATTTCTCTCAAGAGCCTTGGTTCCTTTTACTGGAAAAGAATATTTAGAAACCAACATCTAGGCACTAGTGGGCTCCTTGCTATAAGGATGACACTGTTCCTAGACCCTCGTAACAGACATATATATGTATACATACATGTGTTTATATCTGTGTTTATATTTATGTTTTGTATCTATTTTTATAAGAGCCAGGAGTTGACAACAATATCCCCAATTCTAAGCCAATATCTCATTCTTAGGTTCTCCCTGTATATATTGTAATAATTGTAACTTGTTTCTCTAGAAATGAGAAACCTGGCTTCCTTATCCTCAGTATATTTACTTGTTTGATCAATCCCCTATATGCAACTGTTTTCCCTAATAGCCACCACACTCTCACCCGTGTAAATGCCCTCCTCACCTTGATTGGGCTATGACACCCTGCTCTAGGCTCTCTCTCCCTCCCACAGAGGCTCTCCTCTCACTGCTGGGGCTCCTGCATTCTAAGCTGAGTCAATGCCCTGCAGAGACCCTTTTCTCCAGTGGTTGTCTGCCGTTCCACACGGGCTACTATGGCTTTTCCCCTACTCACTCACAGGGACACTTACCTTGTATAGCCTCAATCTAATGGGTTTGGGGTTGAATTGCTCAAGAAGTGAACAATTGAATGGGAGAGAGAAAGATATGGAAAGGGGAAAAGAAAGAGAAGAGCATTCCTATTTTAAAAAATATGTGTATTATCAACAGCATTCCCTTTTTGTACATGAATTTTTATCATTAATTCAAACTATTTTCTAGACTACCAGAAATGGAATTATTGGGTCAACTGTCATAAGCTAAATAACTTGTCTTATTTACTCCTGCCAGCAGCACATGGCAGTGTCTACTTTTATCCTAGATAGCTTTGGGTGTTACATCTAATTTTAAAAGAACTTTTTGTTAACTTTATTGATGAAAATAATGTATGGTTTTATTTTCTGTTACTTTGCTACTGAGGTTGAACATTTTTCCATTTGTTTATTAGTCATTTTTAGCTTCTCTATCATAAATTACCATTTTCTTGTCCATTTGTGTTCTGGTATAACTGGTTTCTTCTGACCACGTCCACAGTTTTGCTTACCTATCTCTGCTGCCAACCCATTTCTGCTCAGGTAAATACAAACCAAGGATTATATTACTCTCAAAAACATAAAATTAGAAAAATAAATGCCTGTTATAAAGCTGTTCAAATGTATGGTGTACTTTTTTTTTTTTCTTTTGGATGGCATAGGGGATCTTAGTTCCCTGAGTAGGGATTGAACCCATGTCTCCTGCAGTGGAAGCAGAGTCTTAACCACTGGACCTCCAGGGAAGTCTCCATGTATAGTGTACTTTTAAAAAACAAATTGTTATTTGCAGATCATTTTTATCTTTTTTACTCTAGGTTTGAAAGATTTATCTAATTCTCTCCATTTTTTTCACTTCATATCATTTGACGCCATGATAGTAATGCTCTATTACTGACTAACTGAATTTTTCATCATGTATCTCTTATCTCATATTGGGTTTTCATCTTAAAGTCTAATATTTGGGGGGTTGGTATTTGCATGCTATAACATTTTCAACATCTTATTGTCAGTCTTTTAGAATCCTTATGTTTTAGGTGTGTCTTCTGCTGTGACTCAGGATCCTGGCAGGAAATAGGCAGTGCACTCAAAACACTAATTGAAGACAATTTAATGAAGAAATTCTTTACAGAGGTGTGGACAGCATTAAGGGAACCAATAAAAGACAGTGAAATACCCAGGCGCTAGAAACAGGGAAAAGCATTTATATCCTAAACACGAAAAGGTCAAAGAAAGGGAACAGTAATAGTGGAACCCAGTATAAACTGTTACTGGGAGAGGGGGCACCTGCAGGATCAGTGGTCTTCAGTAGAGACAACGCAACCACTGAAAAACACTGGCCTGGCAGGGAGGGAAACTAGGGGAACTGATACCCTACTTTTTTCTTCTCCTGACCTGTGATCTATTACCACTATCTGCTGCTGGCCAAACCCAACCAGAAGTTAGACGGCAAAGGATTTCCAGGGATGCAGAGCACAGAGCTGAGCCCAGAGCCAGGCAGAGGAGAGTTGAGAAGAGCCAGCAAACATGCAAGCAGCTCATAGCTGGATTTTGTTGCTGTTATGTAGTCTGCTGGGTTGTGGGTTTTTTTCTTTTACATGAAGCATTTAGCCCATTTACTTACATTTGTTGAGATTACCAGGGTGATTTAGTTTTAAGATGTTATTTTAGATAATGTCTCCCACTATTTATGTTTTTTTTCTCCTATCTTGACTACTTTTTTAATACTTGAGTGATTTTTGTCTTATTCATTCCGTTTCTATTATCTTAGTGGTGACTTTAGAAAGTTATCATGTACTGGATTGGACAAAAAGTTTGTTCAGTCTTGTCCCATAATATATTACATAAAAACTCAAATGAACTNTAGGGTGATTTAGTTTTAAGATGTTATTTTAGATAATGTCTCCCACTATTTATGTTTTTTTTTCTCCTATCTTGACTACTTTTTTAATACTTGAGTGATTTTTATCTTATTCATTCCATTTCTATTATCTTAGTGGTGACTTTGGAAAGTTATCATGTACTGGATTGGACAAAAAGTTTGTTCAGTCTTGTCCCATAATATATTACATAAAAACTCAAATGAACTTTTTGGCCAACCCAATAACATCTTGGTTCCCTGGTGGCTCAGTGGTAGGAAATCCCGTGGACAGATAAGCAGGGAGGGCTACAGTCCATGGGATTACAAAGAGTTGGACATGACTTAGCAACTAAACAGCAACAGCAATAGTATCTTCCAGTTCAGCTCAGTTCAGTCCCTCAGTCGTGTCCGACTCTTTGCAACCCCATGAACTGCAGCACTCCAGGCCTCCCTGTCCATCACCAGCTCCTGGAGTTTACTCAGACTCATGTCCATCGAGTCACTGATGCCATCCAGCCATCTCATCCTCCGTCATCCCCTTCTCCTCCTGCCCCCAATCCCTCCCAGCATCAGTCTTTTCCAATGAGTCAACTCTTCACATGAGGTGGCCANGTACTCCTTTTCCTATTTGGAACCAGTCTGTTGCTCCATGTCCAATTCTAACTGTTGCTTCCTGACCTGCATATAGGTTTGTCAAGAGGCAGATCACGTGGTCTGGTATTCCCATCTCTTTCAGAATTTTCCATATTATTGTATAGATCACAACAAACAGGAAAATTCTTAAACAGATAGGAACACCACACCACTGTACCTGCCTCCTGAGAAATCTATATGCACGTCAAGAAGTAACAGTTAGAACCGGACATGGAACAATGGACTGGTTCCAAATTGAGAAAGAAGTACATCAAGGCTGTATATTGTCACTGTGCTTATTTAACTTATATGCTTATTTAACTTATGTACATCATGCGACATGCTGGGCTGGATGATGCACAAGCTGGAATCAAGATTTCCAGGAAAAATATCAATAACCTCAGATATGCAGATGACACCACCCTTATGGCAGAAAGTGAAGTGGAACTAAAGAGCCTCTTGATGAAGGTGAAAGAGGAGAGTTAAAAAGCTGGCTTAAAACTCAACATTCAAAAAGCAAAGATCATGGCATCTGGTCCCATCACTTCATGGCAAATGGATGGGGAAAGAATGGAAACAGTGACAGACTGGTTTTCTTGGGCTTCATAATCACTGTGGATGGTGACTACAGCCAGGAAATTAAAAGACACTTGCTCCTGGGGAGAAAAGTAATGACAAACCTAGATAGCATTTTAAAAAGCAGAGACATTACTTTGCCTACAAAGGTCCTCATAGTCAAAGCTATGGTTTTTCCAGTAGTCATTTATGGATGTGAAAGCTGGACAATAAAAAAGGCTGAGCACCGAAGAATTGATGCTTTCAAACTATGGTTCTGGAGAAGACTCTTGAGAGGCCCTTGGACAGCAAGGAAATCAAACCAGTCAAAGCTAAAGGAAATCAACTCTGAATATTCATTGAAAGGACTGATGCTGAAGCTGCCAATACCACCTCATGGGAACAGTCGACTTATTGGAAAAGACCCTTATGCTGGGAAAAATTGAAGGCAGGGGGAGAAGGGGATGACAGAAGATGAGATGGTTGGATGGCATCACCAATTCAATGTACCTGCCTTTGAGAAACTCTGGGAGATGATGAAGGACAGGGAATCCTGGCATGCTGCAGTCCATGGAGTTGCAAAGAGTCAGACATGACTGAGTGACTGAATGACGATGATGAAAGGCAATTTATGGGCTTCCCAGGTGGTTCAGTGGTAAAGAATCTGCCTGCCACAGGGAGGCCTGGCATGCTGCAGTCCATGGGGCTGCAAAGAGTTGGACTCAGCCACTGAACAACAACAACAATGCAGGAAATGCAAGTGTGATCCCTGGGTTGGATAGATCCCTTGGAGTAGGAAATGGCAACCCACTCCAGTACCTTGCCTGGGAAATCCCACAGACAGAGTAGCCTGGCTCAGAGTCAGACACGACTTAGCGACTAAACAACAACAGCAACATTCACTATCTCAGTTCCGTGAGATAGTTAGGTGTTATCCTATTTTACAAATGTGGGAGTGGAGACTTTGTGAAGTCACTCAGTGAGTATGTATCAGGAACGCTATTCAAAACTGAATCTGCTGATTTCACATTGCGGGGTCTTTCCACTCTTGGACAGCTGAGGTCAGGCATATGTATATTTATAGTGAAGTTAANATGCATTTGAGAAACTCTGGGAGATGATGAAGGACAGGGAATCCTGGCATTCTGCAGTCCATGGAGTTGCAAAGAGTCAGACATGACTGAGTGACTGAATGACGATGATGAAAGTTAGGTGTTATCCTATTTTACAAATGTGGGAGTGGAGACTTTGTGAAGTCACTCAGTGAGTATGTATCAGGAACACTATTCAAAACTGAATCTGCTGATTTCACATTGCGGGGTCTTTCCACTCTTGGACAGCTGAGGTCAGGCATATGTATATTTATAGTGAAGTTAAAGTCTGTACAGTACAAAATGCAATGTGGATTTCATAATTATCCAGATCATTCAGGCCCTATAGGGTCCAGACACTTCATTTTTGCTTAATGAAATTAAAAGCATGAAATGTTACCTATGAAAATAAACATTCGATCCAATAGAATTCCTCAGGTGTGAAACGAGAAAGCTTCTATTCTCTACTGCTGGTGGTATTATGTGTCCTAACTAATGGAATGCAACTTCTGTGCAACTGAGTTATCTGAAAAGAATTGTTTTTCTAATAATTCTTAATATTATTACATAATAAATGTTTGTCTTACCCTTTTTAATGTATTCCCATGTAGCAACTGTTTATACTTTAGATAAAAATTATGTACTTGAACTGTAAGAAATGACTTCTTGGGACTTCCCTGGTGGTCCAGTGGTTAAAACTCCACATTTCCAGGTTTAATTTCTCCTTAGGGAACTAAGATCGCACATGCCTCTTGGTACAGCTAAAACAAACAAACAAACAAACAAACAAGTCTTATTTCATTCCTTTTCTAGAACTAGGATTTAAATTTTTATATTTTGATTTTGAAATTTGTTGAAATTATACTAGTACATAATTTTTACCTTTAAAACCTCAGTTTATCTTGAAATTGATGACCTTGACAAATGAATAAAAGTATATATGTGTGTGTGTGTATATATATATATATATATATATATACACATGTATATATAAGCAAAACTGGTTTGAGATTTCCCTGGTGGTTCTGTGGTAGGACTCTGCTTCTGCTGCCATGGCCAGGGTTCAATCCCTGGTAGGGGATCTAAGATCCTGCAAGCTGCATGGCATGGCCATGCTAAACAAAACTGGTTTAAAAATAAAAGCTTAACGTTTGAAAAAACATTTTCTGGGGATGGTAGGAGGATGAAAATCTGTTATAGATAGGGAAGAAGTAAATTTAGAGCTTAAAGTAACTCACCAAATCCTCATTTCTGTTGGATAGGTGTATATTTAAGCTCACTTTAAAGTATGTGTTTTTAATTGGTTTTCTACACAAATTGACAGTTAAGAACCTCTAATCAGTGGTTCCAAATGATAAGCTTCTGAAATGGATTACTGTGTTCAAATGACAGTGTTTTAAAACCCATTTTATTCACAGATGCAAATATCAAAGGTGGTACAGACACTCATATACACATGCACCAACACATACCTACACACAGTGCTCATAAGTGTGTGTGCAAGGCAGAAAAATTTCAGAATTCTTTCTTTTTAGGAGAGATACTATTTCCTTGCTCCCATGTTTTGTGTTACTAAACAAGCATTTATGTATTTTTGTGTTCCTCTGTGTGCATATGTCTGAATATATGTTTATATATAATGTATGCTACTGCTGCTGACAAATGTTCAGTCGTGTCTGACTCTGCAATTCCATGGACTGTAGCCTGCCAGGCTCCTTTGTCCATGGAGTTTTTCCAAGCAAGAATACTGGAGTGGGTTGTCATTTCCTACTCCTTACATATGTCTATATTAATCTAAAAATAAAAGCAAAGCTTTCTCCTATACATGAAAACAAGTATAGTTGTCTTTAACTTGATAAAATGTATTTCCAGAATCGAGAAACCAGAGAATTTTTACTGAGCATCTTTTCCGTACTTGGCTTTATGTAAAGAGGAGGATACAAAGGTATAAGTCACTCTGACCCTTGTTTTTAAGTTTTATGAAGATAATTAACACATGTTGGTGAAACTGTGTTATAGCAGAAACTGACAAAGAACAGCTGGAAACTGATGCTACTCAGCTCAGTCCAGATGAAGATGCACATATCTTGGGACCCAGAACTTTCATCTCTGGCTATCTTTTACGGACAAACTCTTAGATGTGTGCATAAGGAGATGGAAGGGAAATATGAATTGCAGCAATTTTTATAAAAGTGATATACTGGAAACATTTCTATAGTCCACTCACAGTAGGAACAGATAAATAGAGTGTGGTATAAAAGAATGGAATATTTTATAGCAAGAACAATTTCTATGGCTATAGGCAAACATGGATGAAGGTCAAAAACATAACATGGAGTGGGAGAGGGTGGCAAAAGCTCACAGCACCTGTTATTCTCAGGCAGGTTCCCACTCAGGAACCTCTAATCTCCCAAGCTAACAAACAATATTAAAAACCTTAATGTTAAGGGGGAAAAAGAGTTACAGAAAAATATATTCCCTGTGATGCCACTTATATAAAGTTCAAACACTAAACAATATATTATTGGGGGATACATGTAAAGCAATTATTTTTATTTATTTATTTTTTGGCTGCACCCTGAAGCTTGAGGGATCAGTTCCCTGACCAGAGATCAAACCTACACCCTCTGCATTGGAAGGGGAAGTTTTAACTTCTGTACCACCAGGGATGTCCCAGTAATCTATTTTTAAAAGTAATGGAATGATTAACTGGAAATATTCCTAGGACTACTTTTAGGGAGAGAGAGTGGGGATGTGGTCTGAGCAAGGCATCCAGAGGGTTCAAGGTACAGATTTTACTCTATTAATTAGTTTGAATGGTGGATAAACAATCCCTTGTTTCATCAATGGCCTTTAAAGTAAGCACACACTATACATACACACTCTCTTGTATATTTCACGATATAATTAAAATATCTATCAGAGAAGAGATCAGAAGATATTACATCACCATAATAATGTTAGTTGTATTAGATTGTTTGGTTATATGTAATTGTTTCCCTTTTCCACATTTTCTGTAATATGTTTTAATTGCTTCATAATTTAAATATATTAAATCTAATAAAATATATTAAATAATCCACTTATAGGGAAATGGCAATGTTCCAACTTAGCCAAAATAAGTCACAAAATATAACATGAAGTGCTTTTAGTTAGGATAATGAATTTCACAAATATCTGAGAAATGTCCACGTTAAAAGTACATTCTGAAGATGCAAGTTCTAGCAACATGTAGTCTTGAGTGGCTCAGATGCTGCTAATCTGTTCTCAGAGCAGAATTCCTTTAAAAAAAAAATGAATATAATATTCTGACTTGAAGGGAGAAGACACAGCCACATAATAGAAACAATTTTTCTAGCAGCAGCCAAGAATCTCCTCCTCTGAACAGACTTATCTAATCCCCTCCCCCGACTAAGATAACTATTCTCTCCCTATCTTGCTGCTATGCTTTCTGCGCACTTATATGGTTGCACAGATCACACCGTAATGTTCTTTGCCAATCGGCTGTCCCCACCTAGGGCTCTGAGCGCCTTGTGGGCAGCTTCCAGCCATAGTCACTTTGGATCTCCAATTTCCACCACTGTGCCTCAACAGAGTAGGTGCCTAGATAATGTTTATGAAAATAAACAAAAGAAGCAACAAAAGTTTTGGAAAGCAGTGTGGTCTGCCTTTATAAAACACATGGCTGTGGAAATCCGAATATTTAGGAGGCTAATCTTTGTGCAGAAAGAGTCAGCACATTTCTAAAATGTTTAAATAGACGCTCTAAAGATAATATTATTATGTCCATCAAAAAGCTTACAACGTAGCACAGCACTATAAACAGAAGTAAACTGGTAACTTCTTGGTATTGTGTTTGTTCCACCCCTTCCCATCTCCACCCTCCTGTCCAGCACAGGCTGCAAAGCTCAAGCCTGCTATTTTTAGCAGGGAGTGATCATAGAGGCTTGACTTCCATCTAGAAGGATGGTTTGCAGGTGAGAACATAAGAGAAGAACAGCCGTGATAGGGCAAAATATTTGCTGGTTATAATCTTCAGTTATAAAAAGACACACACACAAAAATGCTTCCATGTCATNGGAACTAAAGAGCCTCTTGATGAAGGTGAAAGAGGAGAGTTAAAAAGCTGGCTTAAAACTCAACATTCAAAAAGCAAAGATCATGGCATCTGGTCCCATCACTTCATGGCAAATGGATGGGGAAAGAATGGAAACAGTGACAGACTGGTTTTCTTGGGCTTCATAATCACTGTGGATGGTGACTACAGCCAGGAAATTAAAAGACACTTGCTCCTGGGGAGAAAAGTAATGACAAACCTAGATAGCATTTTAAAAAGCAGAGACATTACTTTGCCTACAAAGGTCCTCATAGTCAAAGCTATGGTTTTTCCAGTAGTCATTTATGGATGTGAAAGCTGGACAATAAAAAAGGCTGAGCACCGAAGAATTGATGCTTTCAAACTATGGTTCTGGAGAAGACTCTTGAGAGGCCCTTGGACAGCAAGGAAATCAAACCAGTCAAAGCTAAAGGAAATCAACTCTGAATATTCATTGAAAGGACTGATGCTGAAGCTGCCAATACCACCTCATGGGAACAGTTGACTTATTGGAAAAGACCCTGGGAAAAATTGCTGGGAAAAATTGAAGGCAGGGGGAGAAGGGGATGACAGAAGATGAGATGGTTGGATGGCATCACCAATTCAATGTACATGCATTTGAGAAACTCTGGGAGATGATGAAGGACAGGGAATCCTGGCATTCTGCAGTCCATGGAGTTGCAAAGAGTCAGACATGACTGAGTGACTGAATGACGATGATGAAAGTTAGGTGTTATCCTATTTTACAAATGTGGGAGTGGAGACTTTGTGAAGTCACTCAGTGAGTATGTATCAGGAACGCTATTCAAAACTGAATCTGCTGATTTCACATTGCGGGGTCTTTCCACTCTTGGACAGCTGAGGTCAGGCATATGTATATTTATAGTGAAGTTAAAGTCTGTACAGTACAAAATGCAATGTGGATTTCATAATTATCCAGATCATTCAGGCCCTATAGGGTCCAGACACTTCATTTTTGCTTAATGAAATTAAAAGCATGAAATGTTGCCTATGAAAATAAACATTCGATCCAATAGAATTCCTCAGGTGTGAAACGAGAAAGCTTCTATTCTCTACTGCTGGTTGTATTATGTGTCCTAACTAACGGAATGCAACTTCTGTGCAACTGAGTTATCTGAAAAGAATTGTTTTTCTAATAATTCTTAATATTATTACATAATAAATGTTTGTCTTACCCTTTTTAATGTATTCCCATGTAGCAACTGTTTATACTTTAGATAAAAATTATGTACTTGAACTGTAAGAAATGACTTCTTGGGACTTCCCTGGTGGTCCAGTGGTTAAAACTCCACATTTCCAGGTTTAATTTCTCCTTAGGGAACTAAGATCGCACATGCCTCTTGGTACAGCCAAAACAAACAAACAAACAAACAAAAAAGTCTTATTTCATTCCTTTTCTAGAACTAGGATTTAAATTTTTATATTTTGATTTTGAAATTTGTTGAAATTATACTAGTACATAATTTTTACCTTTAAAACCTCAGTTTATCTTGAAATTGATGACCTTGACAAATGAATAAAAGTATATATGTGTGTGTGTGTGTGTGTATATATATATATATATATACACACACATGTATATATAAGCAAAACTGGTTTGAGATTTCCCTGGTGGTTCTGTGGTAGGACTCTGCTTCTGCTGCCATGGCCAGGGTTCAATCCCTGGTAGGGGATCTAAGATCCTGCAAGCTGCATGGCATGGCCATGCTAAACAAAACTGGTTTAAAAATAAAAGCTTAACGTTTGAAAAAACATTTTCTGGGGATGGTAGGAGGATGAAAATCTGTTATAGATAGGGAAGAAGTAAATTTAGAGCTTAAAGTAACTCACCAAATCCTTATTTCTGTTGGATAGGTGTATATTTAAGCTCACTTTAAAGTATGTGTTTTTAATTGGTTTTCTACACAAATTGACAGTTAAGAACCTCTAATCAGTGGTTCCAAATGATAAGCTTCTGAAATGGATTACTGTGTTCAAATGACAGTGTTTTAAAACCCATTTTATTCACAGATGCAAATATCAAAGGTGGTACAGACACTCATATACACATGCACCAACACATACCTACACACAGTGCTCATAAGTGTGTGTGCAAGGCAGAAAAATTTCAGAATTCTTTCTTTTTAGGAGAGATACTATTTCCTTGCTCCCATGTTTTGTGTTACTAAACAAGCATTTATGTATTTTTGTGTTCCTCTGTGTGCATATGTCTGAATATATGTTTATATATAATGTATGCTACTGCTGCTGACAAATGTTCAGTCGTGTCTGACTCTGCAATTCCATGGACTGTAGCCTGCCAGGCTCCTTTGTCCATGGAGTTTTTCCAAGCAAGAATACTGGAGTGGGTTGTCATTTCCTACTCCTTACATATGTCTATATTAATCTAAAAATAAAAGCAAAGCTTTCTCCTATACATGAAAACAAGTATAGTTGTCTTTAACTTGATAAAATGTATTTCCAGAATCGAGAAACCAGAGAATTTTTACTGAGCATCTTTTCCGTACTTGGCTTTATGTAAAGAGGAGGATACAAAGGTATAAGTCACTCTGACCCTTGTTTTTAAGTTTTATGAAGATAATTAACACATGTTGGTGAAACTGTGTTATAGCAGAAACTGACAAAGAACAGCTGGAAACTGATGCTACTCAGCTCAGTCCAGATGAAGATGCACATATCTTGGGACCCAGAACTTTCATCTCTGGCTATCTTTTACGGACAAACTCTTAGATGTGTGCATAAGGAGATGGAAGGGAAATATGAATTGCAGCAATTTTTATAAAAGTGATATACTGGAAACATTTCTATAGTCCACTCACAGTAGGAACAGATAAATAGAGTGTGGTATAAAAGGATGGAATATTTTATAGCAAGAACAATTTCTATGGCTATAGGCAAACATGGATGAAGGTCAAAAACATAACATGGAGTGGGAGAGGGTGGCAAAAGCTCACAGCACCTGTTATTCTCAGGCAGGTTCCCACTCAGGAACCTCTAATCTCCCAAGCTAACAAACAATATTAAAAACCTTAATGTTAAGGGGGAAAAAGAGTTACAGAAAAATATATTCCCTGTGATGCCACTTATATAAAGTTCAAACACTAAACAATATATTATTGGGGGATACATGTAAAGCAATTATTTTTATTTATTTATTTTTTGGCTGCACCCTGAAGCTTGAGGGATCAGTTCCCTGACCAGAGATCAAACCTACACCCTCTGCATTGGAAGGGGAAGTTTTAACTTCTGTACCACCAGGGATGTCCCAGTAATCTATTTTTAAAAGTAATGGAATGATTAACTGGAAATATTCCTAGGACTACTTTTAGGGAGAGAGAATGGGGATGTGGTCTGAGCAAGGCATCCAGAGGGTTCAAGGTACAGATTTTACTCTATTAATTAGTTTGAATGGTGGATAAACAATCCCTTGTTTCATCAATGGCCTTTAAAGTAAGCACACACTATACATACACACTCTCTTGTATATTTCACGATATAATTAAAATATCTATCAGAGAAGAGATCAGAAGATATTACATCACCATAATAATGTTAGTTGTATTAGATTGTTTGGTTATATGTAATTGTTTCCCTTTTCCACATTTTCTGTAATATGTTTTAATTGCTTCATAATTTAAATATATTAAATCTAATAAAATATATTAAATAATCCACTTATAGGGAAATGGCAATGTTCCAACTTAGCCAAAATAAGTCACAAAATATAACATGAAGTGCTTTTAGTTAGGATAATGAATTTCACAAATATCTGAGAAATGTCCACGTTAAAAGTACATTCTGAAGATGCAAGTTCTAGCAACATGTAGTCTTGAGTGGCTCAGATGCTGCTAATCTGTTCTCAGAGCAGAATTCCTTTAAAAAAAAAATGAATATAATATTCTGACTTGAAGGGAGAAGACACAGCCACATAATAGAAACAATTTTTCTAGCAGCAGCCAAGAATCTCCTCCTCTGAACAGACTTATCTAATCCCCTCCCCCGACTAAGATAACTATTCTCTCCCTATCTTGCTGCTATGCTTTCTGCGCACTTATATGGTTGCACAGATCACACCGTAATGTTCTTTGCCAATCGGCTGTCCCCACCTAGGGCTCTGAGCGCCTTGTGGGCAGCTTCCAGCCATAGTCACTTTGCATCTCCAATTTCCACCACTGTGCCTCAACAGAGTAGGTGCCTAGATAATGTTTATGAAAATAAACAAAAGAAGCAACAAAAGTTTTGGAAAGCAGTGTGGTCTGCCTTTATAAAACACATGGCTGTGGAAATCCGAATATTTAGGAGGCTAATCTTTGTGCAGAAAGAGTCAGCACATTTCTAAAATGTTTAAATAGACGCTCTAAAGATAATATTATTATGTCCATCAAAAAGCTTACAACGTAGCACAGCACTATAAACAGAAGTAAACTGGTAACTTCTTGGTATTGTGTTTGTTCCACCCCTTCCCATCTCCACCCTCCTGTCCAGCACAGGCTGCAAAGCTCAAGCCTGCTATTTTTAGCAGGGAGTGATCATAGAGGCTTGACTTCCATCTAGAAGGATGGTTTGCAGGTGAGAACATAAGAGAAGAACAGCCGTGATAGGGCAAAATATTTGCTGGTTATAATCTTCAGTTATAAAAAGACACACACACAAAAATGCTTCCATGTCATAAGATGGAAAACAGCTCAAACAGCCACAAAATAGCCCCTAGCAGGACCCATAGGAACACAACAGCAATTTCCCTCTGGTACCTAGACATTTGCAAACTACTCGTATGACATACTTATGTGACGTTCCAAAGTCTTTAGACATCTTCCTGCAATATCTAGAGGAAGGCAGGAAAGAAAACTTCTTTTAGTCTTCTACCAGCTTTCTTGGGATTTGAGTGGTAAAACCATGCTGAAACACTGGACCTGCTTTGTTAGGAATATGTTAATTCAAAACTCCAGGGCAAGGGCAGTTAATCCTGGTAAGTCTGGTCTCTATCTGGATAGGTAGATTTGCTTGGTAGAGAGAAATCAAATTTCTCAAAAATATATTCACTTGCTATAAAAGAAAAAGAGAGAAAAGACACACACAAAAGCAGGCAGGTGTATAGTTCATTGATTAAATATCCAATAAAACATCCAAATCCAGGGCTACCCTGGTGGTCAAGGATTAAGAATCTGCCTTGCAATGCAGGGGACACTGGTTTGATGCCTGGTTTGAGAAGATCTTACCTGCCAGGGGCAACAAAGCCCATGTGCCACAACTATTAAACCTGTGCTCTGGAGCCAATGAGGCGGCTCCTGAGTCCAGGCATTGCCAACTACTGAAGCCCGTGCACCCTAGAAAATGCACCCTACAAAAATGCATAGGTGAACACTCTGCTAGGGCCCCTCCTGAGATCTCAGAAAGAGTACGGGCAAGTGAGGAGCCCAAAACTACATGTCACTAGCTTCCCAGAGATGCAGACCCTAGAGTCCATGTTCCACAACAAGAGAACCCGTGCACCACAGCTAGAGAGTAACCCGACTTACCACAACTAGACGAAGCCTGTGCACACGACAATCGAAATAAATAAAAAATCCAAATCCAAATTGCCTTGGTTTAGGTTAATGTAAACTACTGACACAACCATTTTGTGTAAATTTAATAGAAAGTATAGGCAAATGGATCAAGCTTATGTCCAATTTGCAGTTTTATTCTNGTGAGGAGCCCAAAACTACATGTCACTAGCTTCCCAGAGATGCAGACCCTAGAGTCCATGGTCCACAACAAGAGAACCCGTGCACCACAGCTAGAGAGTAACCCGACTCACCGCAACTAGAGAAAGCCTGTGCACACGACAATCGAAATAAATAAAAAATCCAAATCCAAATTGCCTTGGTTTAGGTTAATGTAAACTGCTGACACAACCATTTTGTGTAAATTTAATAGAAAGTATAGGCAAATGGATCAAGCTTATGTCCAATTTGCAGTTTTATTCTCCTTCTTCCTGCATACCAGAATCACTATGTAAAGTAATGGTTAAGAATGTGGGTCCTAGAGTCAGACTGAGCTTTTGACTCCACAGCTGTCTGAGTGTGGGGACGAGCTACTTAAACTCTCTAGATTTCTATGTCTGCATCTCAATGTGTTGTGGGCATTACAATTACGTCATTTTGTGTAAATCACTCAGTACAGTGCTAGATAGCTAATTATTGATTACCAAGTGTAGATTTATTGTGAAGCTAGTGACATGTAGTTTTGGGCTCCTCACTTGCCCACACTCTTTCTGAGATCTCAGGAGGGGCCAAAGCAGAGTGTTCACATATGCATTTTTTTTTAGTTTTCCAAAAGGAAGACATTTTAACTGCAGTCAAGACTGGTGCTTCTCTCTATGTCAAATTCCCCTGTACCATTTTCCCTTGTGTTTGGAAGTGCTTGGGGTCCACCAGTATTTTGGGAATTTGGCTAAAGGGATGTTGAGTTTGGGACATATCACTTTAATTGAAATTTAGAAACATATTTTGGAATATTCCAATAAAACAACTGAGAAACTACAAACCTCTAATTTGAATATAAAAGAAAGATGCTTCTTTTGACATCTGTATTTTTATTTAAGATCTAAGATAAAATTCTGATTAAAAAATTAATGAGATAGGAAATAAAAGTGATAGAAATGCATGATAAAACAGAATGTGCTTGCACATCAAGACACTAATTTTTTTTTCCAGATTATTCTAAATGTGGTCCTTCCCTAAAAAGAAGAGAGGACTTTGTAATAAAAGTAACAGGTGATCTCTTGGATTGGTTGATAGTCTCATTAATGAAGGAGAAGGAATCATAATATTTTGAAGAATACTGGAATCTCTTATTGATTTGATATACTGATGTTGACAAAGATAACATAAAGCTCAAAATATGCTTCTTCAATAAGGAAACAGATAAGCTAATCATGAGTGTGGCCAGCCTTCACTGATGACCTGAACTTTTACAGCTTAAACATGAAAATATTTTGATAAGATTTTTCTCAGATATCAATCCTAAAATATCATATGATATCAATTCAGTTCAGTTCAGTGGCTGAGTTGTGTCCGACTCTTTGCAACCCCATGCTCTGCAGCACGCCAGGCTTCCCTGTCCAATACCAACTTCTGGAGCCTGTTCAAACTCATGTCCATCGAGTCAGTGATGTCACCCAACCATCTCATCCTCTGTTGTCTCCTTCTCCTCCTGCCTTCAATCTTTCCCAGCATCAGGGTCTTTTCCAGTGAGTCAGTTCTTTGCATCAGGTGGCCAAAGTATTGATATCATCTTTCAGTGTCATATCAGTATGAAAAGGCAAAAAGATATGACACTGAAAGATGGTATCAATAATGAGCTATAAACCTGAAAGAAATAAGTTAATATATCAATGATTGAAAAAAATGGATCCATCGTGCTAAAATTTGTTTTCTCCATAGAAAAGTATATTACAATATTCTTTGAAGATGTGATCAGAAAATTTGCAGCCAAAAATATTGACCAAAAGTTTTATAGCCATAGGTCAGGAAATTTATTAATACAAATTATCATGGAATTTCCTCAATCTTTGATGTTTGTGAGTGTGGAAGATTTTACTTTTCATTGACTATCTCCACAGTATCTCCCGTCTCAGAAGCTCTTCTCACCATGTGACCAACATGCCTCTCATTAAGATGTGGAGTCTATATCTTTCCCCCTGAAACTTGAACATGAGCAGGCTTGTAGCTGTGGCTGAAGGAATGCTGATTAAGGCAAAATAATGCCCCCTGTCCAAGATGTCCACGTCCTCTTCCCCAGAACCTGTGAACCTGTCATGTTACATGGCAAGGTGGGAGGGGGGGTTGGAATTAAGATGGAATTTGATGTGTGTGTGTTAATTGCTCAGTCATGTCCAACTCTTTGCAATCCCATAAACTGTGGCCCTCCAGGCTCCTCTGTCCATGGAATTTTCCAGACAAGAATACTGGAGTGGGTTGCTGTTCCCTTCTCCAGGGGATCTTTCTGACCCAGGGACTGAACCCAGGTCTCCTGCATTATAGGCAGATTCTTTACCATCTGAGCCACCAGGGAAGCCCAAGATAGAATTGCAGATGGAATTAAGGTTGCCAGTCAGCTCACTTTGAGATGGAGACAGTATCCTAGTTTATCCAAGTGAAAGTGAAGTGAAGTCGCTCAGTCGTGTTCAACTCTTTGAGACCTTGTGGACTGTAGGCCACCAGGCTCCTCTGTCCATGGGATTTCCCAGGCAAGAATACTGGAGTGGGTTGCCATTTCCTTCTCCAGGGGATCTTCCTGACCCAGGGATCGAACTCTGATCTGCATTTCGGGCAGACGCTTTAACCTTTGAGCCACCAGGGAAGCCCTTATCCAAGTGAGCCCAATGTAATTAAAAGATCTTTATAAGTGTAAAGGGAAGGCAGGAAAGTCAGAAATGAGAAAGATTTGAAGAGACTACAATGTGGGCTTTGAAGATGAAGGATAGGGCCATAAGCCAAGGAATGCAGTGGTCTCTAGAAGCTGGAAAAGGCAGGGTAATATATTTTCCATGGAGCCTCTAACAGGAATACAGTCCTGCCCACACCTTGATTTTAGCTCAGTGAAACCAGTTTCAAACTTTTGAGCTCTGGAGCTATAAAATAGTAAATATGTTGTCTTAAGCTGCTATATCTGTGGTAGCTTGTCACAGTAGCAATATAAAACTTGTGTAGAAACTATGTGACTGCCAGGTCTGGTTCATAAAAGGAGATACAGTGTTCACCTCGTTTTCTCTGAGCTTTGTCACCATGGCATGAAGAAGTAGAAAGGCTATGTGGAGAAGCCATATAAATAGGAGTTTTAGCCACCAGCCTTAGCTGAGGTCACAGCCCACAGTCAGTATCAACTGGAGACACATAAGTAGTGAGCCACAAGGAAACTCTAGCCCCAGCCACCATCTGAATGTAACTTCATGAAAGACTTTTCCAGACAAGGGACAAGGACTGGGAGCTGAGCTCAGCCAACGCCAGAACTATGGCAGGTGATAGTACATCTATTGTTGTTGGTTAAGCCATTAAGTGTTGAATGATTCATCACAAACAGCAGATAACTGGAACATGAGTCTATGTCAGCTTTTGAAAATGTAGTTTTTCTGGATTTGTCTCATTTAAAGTAAATATTAACTTTCATATCTAATTTGCATTTCTAAATTCTTCTCTTTTTCCTACAGAGACCACCCCCCACACACACACATTGTAAAGCTTCAATCCTCCTCCCCCA
>SJYW01013802.1:353351-386691 GCA_006410735.1 Raphicerus campestris
AAAAAAAAAAAAATCTAGTTCTATTCCTGCATCAGCCATAATTTCTTGTTCAGAATTCTGTTGAAAAGACATAATAATACATGCAATTAAACAGACCTGAGAATCTTGAAATAAAGCAATCTTTCTTTTTAGAAGTTAAATAAAAACCTTCATTTTGAAGACACTTAAAAAATTTTAACAAAAGCAAAATTTAAGCTTGTGTTACTTGTTCATATCACTTTAAATGTCAACTGCTTCTGCATTTGGGATCAACATAAGGGATAATTACTTTCACAGAAAATAAAGATTTCCTTTAGAAATAAGATGATATTTTCAACAGATGTCTCTGAAATGATTCTTTGCTGTGTCAACTTCCCATAGCTCTGTGATGTCAAGAAAAGGCAGGAAGTATCTGATTTAGGTTATAGTTCCTGGGACAAATCATAAAAGAGGAATGTGTTATGCAAATAATAATGTACAATGTCCCAGAGTGCAGCCTGGGCTACTTCAAATACGTTTGCTTTGGGACAGACCTACCATTTTGAGATAATCAGCTCTGATTTTAGGAATTGCTGTGTTCTCAGTTGCACCTGCTCCGAGCTAGTCTTTCCACAGCTTGCCAGGGCTACCCCGTTTATTCCAGTTGACTTTCAACATAGCAGAAGGTTCTCTGGATACTAAAGGCAAGAGTCAGCTACACAGGCAAGTGAGCTTTGAGTTCTCTGGTTTCAAAGATAATTCGCACCACTCAGTTGCAAGCTGGCAGGGGCTAACCTGGTTGGCTGGAAAAAGCCTTGTCATTCAGAGAGTTTGTGTCCAACTCTTGTGACCCCATTGAAGGTAGCCTGCTAGGCTCCTCTGTCCATGGGATTTGCCAAGCAAGAATGAATACTGGAGTGCTTTGCCATTTCCTTCTCCAGGAGATCTTCCGACCCAGGGATTAAACCAGGGTCTCCTGCACTGCAGGCAGATTCTTTACCAACAGAGACACTGGGGAAGCTCTTACAGTGTCGATAAATCCCCCAGTTCCAAAGCTTAGTACATCAACGTGAATGTGTTCTAAGTTGCTTCGGTCATGTCTGACTCTTTGCAACCCTATGGATTGTGGCCCGCCAGGCTCCTCTGTCGACAGTATTCTTTAGGCAAGAATACTTGAGTGGGTTGCCATGCCCTCCTCCAGGAGCTCTTCATGACCCAAGGATCAAATCCACGTCTCTTGTCTCCTGCGTTGGCAGGCAGGTTTTTTTTTTTTTTTTTTTTAACCACCAGTGCCATCTGGGAAGGCTGAGCACATCAACATGTGTGAATAAATATCCCTAACCCTTTCAGAGATAAGCAGACACTCCCTCGGAAAGATGCAACATACTTCTATTTTTAAAACACAACTGCAAAAAAACACTATGGGATAAATAGAATGTTGGATTTGCTAATTTCAGATTTGAAGTCTTGTCCATGAGAAAGTAAAAAAGCAGAATATATGAGCCCTTCACTGATTTAGTTTCTGATTACTTGGGGAAAAAACAAAACAAAACAAAACTGTCTGCCTATACATTGTTTCATTCTTTCCAATTCAGATTCAAAAATGAAATCTTGGCTAAAAGATCTAAATTGCTTCAAGATGGCACCCCGAGTTAGGTTAGGCTTTTCTAATGCTTCTGTCTCTGACAAGCATTCCTGTTTTCTTTACAGGTTCTGCTAGCAAAGTTAATCTAAGCATTGGAAATTTGGAACTGCAAACCACTCTCAAGGACAGAAAACAGCCTAGGCAGGGAGTTAGACATAGTGAGTGGAGGGGAAGAGGAAGTGGGATCTTTTGTCAGCATTCCCATCCTGATCCTGAGTTTCTTTCCCTCGTAGGGCTGCTTTCTACCTGATTCCTTTGATGAGGTTAGGGATGATCGCTTTGCTTTCTTCCTGAAGTCACAGCATTGGTAAAGTCACATGTATGATGGTAGTCCCCCTTTTGACACTCTGGACAAATCAAATTATTCAAAGCATTCGAGGTACTATCTCCAGTGAATAGGAAAGTTGGGCCTCAAATCAGGCATTCCAATCACTTGCTAGTGCATCTGCCGTACATCTTAGGTACACCAGGGCATATTCTGGGACTGTGTTATTTATCTGTTTTTGTATCTCTCCCTAGTAACATGTCTGGCATCTACTGTGTAGTCATTCAACGTCTGTTATAAAAGTAGGATGTATTATCTAAAACTTCTCATTTCTGAGAAGAAAGATGCTATCTGGATAGTTCTGTGGGAATTTTGATGTCTTACAAAGCTCGGGAAGTCACGTTTAAGGCATTTGGGAAAGGCAGGGCAGCAGCTGCTTGGGAATGTTCTATTTTCTTTTCAAGGTGAAAGCTTTAATGTAAGTAGGTTTGAAGGACACTCCTCACGAGTCAAGGATTCGCTGAAGGGAGGCATTGTTTCTACATGGGTGTTGCTGCTGTTTACTTCCTGCTCTGTGCCCATCTTCTCTTTTTACAGTTTCAGATGTCATTGAGGAAGGCTAATTCCCTGTCAGGCCTTTATGGAGTGTAGAGTATCACCCAACCCAACTCCACCCCCATCACTATGCTATAGACCACATATCCTGTAATGAGATACATCCCCTCAATACCCTTCTTGAGGACTGCTGGATTTCTGATTCCCTATTTTGCATTCACACACAATGTAGAAAAGTTGCCCTCAAGAAAGCTTAAGAAAGACTGAAAGGCAGTGGATAGATAAAGGTTGATTAGCCTAGAGGAGAATGTCTTTAATTAATACCTAAGATCTAAAGCTACAGGTCTTCCCTGGTGGCTCAGAGGTTAAAGCGTCTGCCCGCAATGTGGGATCCCTGGGTTTGATCCCTGGGTCAGGAAGATCCCCTGGAGAAGGGAATGGCAACCCACTCCAGTATTCTTGCCTGGAGAATCCCATGGACGGAGGAGCCTGGTGGGCTCCCATGGGGTCACAAAGAGTCGGACACAACTGAGCAAGTGACTTAACTTAAAGCTGCAGTAAAGTAAGTCAGTGTGGTAAGGACAGAGCCTGGAGAAAGGCTGTCATTAAGAAAATTTAAAAACATTCACAAGCATCTAAAAAAAATCAGCAGAGTAAAAAGAGAAGACTTGCATCATTTTCTATTCCAGAAGATAATCATTGTTAAAAAGAGGTCTGTTTTTTCCCCCCNCCCATGGGGTCACAAAGAGTCGGACACAACTGAGCAAGTGACTTAACTTAAAGCTGCAGTAAAGTAAGTCAGTGTGGTAAGGACAGAGCCTGGAGAAAGGCTGTCATTAAGAAAATTTAAAAACATTCACAAGCATCTAAAAAAAATCAGCAGAGTAAAAAGAGAAGACTTGCATCATTTTCTATTCCAGAAGATAATCATTGTTAAAAAGAGGTCTGTTTTTTCCCCCCAAATATTGTATATTAACACATATATTTTAATGATAACATGTATTTTAATGATAACACCTATTTCTGCTTTATTGACTATGCCAAAGCCTTTGACTATGTGGATCACAATAAACTGTGGAAAATTCTGAGAGATGGGAATACCAGACCACCTAACCTGCCTCTTGAGAAATCTGCATGCAGGTCAGGAAGCAACAGTTAGAACTGGACATGGAACAACAGACTGGTTCCAAATAGGANGGTAATGAACAGGGAGGCCTGGCATGCTGCGATTCATGGGGTTGCAAAGAGTTGGACACGACTGAGCGACTGAACTGAAGTAACACATATATATGGAATCTAGAAAGATGGTACTGAATAACCCCTTTGCAGGGCAGCAGTGGAAATGCAGACATACAGAACAGACTTGTGGACACTTGTGGTGGGGCAGGGAGGAGAGGGGGGTACCAATGGAGTGAGTTACATGGAAATATAAACACTACGATATGTAAAATTATAGCCAGTGAGAATTTGCTGTGTGACTCAGGGAACTCCAACTGGCACTCTGTGACAACCTAGAGGGGTGGGATGGGGTGGGAGGTGAGAGGGAGGTTCAAGAAAGAGGGGGTATATGTATACCTATGACTGATTCATATTGACGCATGGCAGAGACCAACAAAATATTATAAAGCAATATCCTTTAATTAAAAATAAATTTTTTTAAAAAGTTTTTTTTTAAAGGAGGACAATACTGGCCAATTATTTTTTAATGATTGCTTTCCTTTATCTTAAAAAGATAAGTGGACTAAATTGGACAAGAGGCTCCATATCAGATAACTGGATCAGTCTTTTCTATACTGAACAGGGCCTCTAAAGAGCAGGAAATTCAACACCATTTACAAAGCTTTCTGGAGAGAATTGGGTATCATTCAAGAAGCTGCCTGTTAGAAGACACATAAAGCCACAATTATAAATAGTATACATTGTCTATACTATTTCTATACATTTTGTAGACCTTTGTAACAGTGATGTAGGCAAAGGTCAATATCTCCATCTCTTCCTTTTTGTCTTATATCTTCTCTATTATTTAAAAAATCTTCTACCACATAGAAGATTTATATTTCCTGTTTCATATCACTTATTCTATATTTTATGCTCCTCTTCTATCTTTGCCCTTCTACTTGAAGAAAAGTCCACGATCTCCATCATGTTCAAGGAGATCATACTCTCCTTTTTCATGGTGCATGTTTTCCATCCAGCTTTTTTCTGTCTATGAACTGTTTACTGTGTCTCTTTGTACACTGTAAAACAAGCTATCATGTATTATATATGTAATTCTAATCTTAGTCCTATTTTCCACGTTACATGCATTTTTTAATGTTTTCAGCATAGATTTCCAGCAAGTTTATATCAGACAAAAGTAGTAGTTTTCAATCTCATAGATCAAACACACATTGAATAAAATTATGTCTCTTAATGTAATTGTATTAATTTTCCAAAACCGTGAACAAAGTCACATCTCTGAAATAGCAGGATTAGTTCTCGGAGCTGGCCTCCCCGCAGCTGCTCTGTGCTGCAGACACGTATGTCTAGTCCTGGTTTATATGCAAAGGGATCTATTTCCAAAATTCCTTAGCTGCTCTGGAAAAAAAGAGCAAGCTGTTGTGAAATCTGTCACATGCCTTCCCATATTTTACAAGTAACCAAATAATTCACAGAAAACATACAGAAGGGCAGAAAAATCACTTCATAGGGGCTAATAATTATTTAGAGTAGAACAAGAGAATGTGCTATTTACCGATTTGCCTGTTGAGCAGATGGCCAGGGAGGAAGCAAGAGAAGGTAAAGAAAGTAACTATAAATGTCGGAGGGGAGCAACTTAACATCTCAGAGATACTCCGTGTGAAAGTTTCTCTGCCCTAAGGAATTCTTTGTTTTGCTTTTTGCCCCGCCTTAAGAGAAGTGGCTCCTCTTAGTAACAACTCTAATTATAATGGACAATAAATGATAATTTACAGGTTATCAAGGACCAAGAAGCCTCTCCGAGTCTTCATTAAAACAATAGTACAACCTCAGGAGGTGTGTTATTATTAAGACAATTGCCTGCCACCATCAATGTGCACAGGTAACTTTTTAAGTCCTTTCACTGAATATTTATTTTTATTACAGGAATATTTCAAGGTACACACAAGTAGAAAGACTAGTATAACAAATCCTCTTGTATCTATCACCCAGTTTCAACAACTCTTTTTGCCAATCCTGTTTTGCATTTTTTTTTCTTTTGGTAGGAAAACTTTAAATCAAAGATGATAGCATTTTACTAGTAAATACTGAAATTTTTTACAATTTTACTGATGCAAAATAGACCTGAAGGACAAAACAAAGAAGGAACGGAGAAAAATCCTCCCGTGGTGGAAGAGGTTGTCACAAAGGCTAGCTGTTTCATCTTTATGGGGAGGTGAGAGCGCAACGTGAGATTCTCCGCAGACCAGTGTAGGCGAGGGGCTAGAGGGAAATGGGAGAAGGAACGCGCAGACCCGCGGGTAGGTCAGTAATTCCTCCGAAGTGGTCCACTCAGGCATGCGCAATCCAGACCTCAGAGTTGCTAAGGCCCCCAAGGCAGAGAGAGGCGCAAGATATGGTAACAACCAATCAAAGGGCCCAAGGGCTAATCAGTTAGCCAATCGACACTCGAGATTGAATCGGAGCTTCAGGATTCTGCTCGCCCCACCAGTATCCAATCAGGGAACTGGCTTCTTTGGGCGGACTTTTCAAAACAGAGAAAACAAAACAAATCGGGGACCTTTAAAAGGTGCGATGCGGCCATAACCTATCTCCTTCCGCCCCTCGCTCCTAACACTCTCTCTTTCTCCTTGGGATCAATCGACGAATAAAGTCGGTGCCCAGATTCCATCTTGCGCCCTGGAACCGAGAGGGAGGATCGGTTCGGTAAAGCCATAGCGAGTCGAGGAAGCCACAAAGCTGACTGGAGACAGACGCTTAGGGGCGGGACTCTTTTTCCAAGTCTGCTGCGGCAGCGGCGGATCCCTCCGCGGGGAGTCACGTGCCCCACCCCCTTGGGGGCGTAGGAAACTCAAAACAAAAACAAGGGGTTTGCTTCGGCATCCGCAGCGGCGGCGGTGGAGCCCGCAGTCGGCCTGGGCTGGGGGTGGGGGGGCCGGCGCAGCGCCCCAGCAGGAGGGTGGGCGCGCGGGCAGCAGGATGAAGCCGGGGCTGTGAGGCCACAAGCGCCGGTGGCAGGGGGTGGGAAAGGTCGGATGCCGGTCCGGGGGCACCGCTGAGGCGGCAGGTCTCTGACCTCGGAGACTGGTCCGGACGCCCCCGCCGCACTCAGTCCCCTCTGACCGTGACGCCGCGGGCCGGTGGAGGCGCGGCTCCAGCACGGTGAGTGGGCGCAGCCGGGATTGCAGAGTTTCTTTGTTCTTGGTGGGGCTGCGGGGACTGATGTCGGAGTTGCCACCCCTCAGCCTGGGGAGCAGTTCCGGTTCTGCCCTCAGCCCTAGGGCAGTGGGCACCCGGGGGCGGAGAGATGCTGATGGGATGCGTGCAGTGTCAAGGAAGCTGGAGGCAGTTGTTTGGTGCGCCCGCCCCCCATTTTGTCACAGGGGGCTCGTTGGGGTGGATATTGGATTGACAGCTCCTCGTCTCCGCACAGTTGCGGAATCGGGCATGGACAGGTGTTGTCTGGGCACTGGACGGGCTGGATTTTCTGCCCCCCATCCCCGCCCGGACCCCGATCGGCTGAGCCGCGCCACCCCAGCGCTTTCTGGAACCGAGGTCTCCGGCACTCCGGTTTTGTTCCGAGGAGGCGCTGTCGGTGCGCTTGGGGAAGGCTTGGGGGCTGGACTCCTGCGAGAGGGGCTTCTGGAGCCGGGCTCCGCGGGAGGGGCGGGGCTCGGGAGTCTCCTCCCTCCGCTTCTTTGTTCAGTCGCGAGACTTTCTTTCCCCATCCCCCCGCATTGTGCAAAGCCCCTACTTCAGGGATCCGCTGCTCTCGGAGCCCCGGGTGCGTTCCACTGGGCAGAAGCCCCTGGCCCCCCGATTTCAGGTGGGGCGGGCCGTTCGGACACCGCAGCCCCGGGTACAGTTTCCTGTTTGTGAAACGGCCGGGAGGCCGGGGCTGGCCGGCCTGACCCTGCGCTGGCCGGCGGACGTGCCCACGGCTCCTCCCCCTTGCACACCTCCCTGGCCGCGGGGGAGGATTCCGCCGGGCTCGGCTGGACGTGACTGGTCCCTTCACCCGCTTCTCGCCTGGGTTTGCTGGTGCGCCCCTCGTTGGAGGTATTAACCCCTGCTCTTTTGTGCTCTCCCTCACTCACCCCTGCCACCCCCAGGATACATTGAACTGTGTGTGGTGTCTTTGCTGCAGATGAAGGATTTGGGGGCAGAGTACTTGGCCGGTCGCGAAGATGTCCAGCTCTTCGGATTGTTGAACCTCTACTTAGAGCAGGAACAGAGATTCCAACCTCGAGAAAAAGGGCTGAGCTTGATCGAGGCTACCCCGGAGGTAAGTTCCCAGGAAAGATATCTTGCGGCAGACGCTGACGGGGCTTGGGGAGGTGACTTTAAAAATACATGTATTTATTTTTTTTTATTTTAGTTGAGTCTGGATTAAAGGCTGCAAAGTTTAAGACCAAAATCGATCTTACTAGAGTATTAAGATAAATCTTAATACCGCGTCATTGGTTTTGTTTCTTAGCAAGAACAAGAGCAATACTAACTCTATAAGTGTGGCTTCAGAAGTGACACCCGAGTCTGCAGCTTCTGAGTGGGAGAGTCCCTGGAAATTGAGCAGGTCATTTGTGGAAATACCCTCTGCCTATGCAATACTTCGGTATTGTAGGCTCCTAAGTGGTTTTTCTAATAAAAGGAAACAAGGAACCTTCTGTGTGTCCATTACAAGGGAACTGGATTATATTTGCTGTAACCTTCTGAAATTGTGGCAGCAGTTTGCTTTATATTGAGTTGCTGAATGTCTGATGATGTATATATGTTTTTTGTGTGTGATTTGCCCAATTATGTGATGTATATTTTTAAAAATTGGTGATGTATACACATTTTCTATCTGAAAAACTACAGCACTTCAATTCACTGATAGCACTCTGCCCCCCATATTCTTGAAGATTAAGTGAAACAATTACCTTCTTTGAATCTGTGTGTATTACCCATTTTAGTTCTAAGACAGGCATAAACTTTGGCTCTTGGTTTTTATTGCAGACTGATAACACTTTGTGTCCAAGATTGAGAAATGCCAAAGTCGAAGATTTGAGGAGTTTAACCAACTTTTTTGGATCTTGCACTGAAACTTTTGTCTTGGCTGTCAATATTTTGGACAGATTCTTGGCTCTTATGAAGGTATTTAATCACTTTTTGTAAAAACAACTTCATTTTTTAATACCCGGTGCCCAGCACAATAGCTAGCATAAAGGATTCAGTAACTATTTGGTAAATGAATGTATTTGTTATTATACATAAGCATTTTTAATGATCAGAGTTGTGATCTTTAGTTCAGATTAAGAGACTACAAAAGTCAGTGTATTGTTGTATCTTAAGTTAGGTGTTGCTGTATCTCCTACGTACCTTCTCTTTGAAGATATGACACAATGAAGACTACTTTTTTGGGGGTGTTTTGTATCTACACAGCTCTCAAAATAAGGTTTTCATATTTTCATTTCCCAGTATGTTTCTGTTAAGCCTAGGTATTTTTAAATACCTGAAATGTGCCAAATAGCAGTATAGCAGTATGTTAAAGGTGACCTAGTGCCTTCCCTATGAGAAACCTTTTCAAAACGGAGCCACAGTCTTATTAACAGTTACCAGAAACTCATAAAATTTCACTTATTTGTGGAGTCTAAAATATGACACAAATGAACCTGTCTATGAAGCAGAAACAGAACAAGGACAAAGAGAATAGACGAGGTGCCGGAGGGGTGGGAGAAGGTTGGATTGGAAGTTTGGAATTCGCAGATGTGAACTGGTGTCTACAAAATGGATGAATGACAGGGCCCTACTGTGTAGCACAGGGAACTCTATATCTTGTGATGAACCAGAATGGGAAATAATATGAAAAAGAATGTATATTCGTGTATATGTGTGTATATTGACGGAGTTGTTTTGCTGAATAGCAGTAATATATATAACATTGTAATTCAACTATACTTCACTTAAAAAGAAATTTAGAAAAACAGTGATCAGTAACTTAGAAAAATGTTATTCTTCTGCCAGTAGGATTCTTGTCAGCTGCTGGGTCAGTTTTCAGGGCACTGAAAAGAAAAGGGCAGCCATCTGTCCATGGCAGCTTTTACATCTGCTCCACTCTGCACATCTGATGCAGTAGCTCTCTTGGGGCAAATTTGCATTGAGGCATAGGATGATTCTTAAATAGATAAGAAGATAAAAAGATGAATATGTTACTTTTATATTCAAAGAAGTATATTTTCTTGGTGTTAGGCTTAATTTTTTTGGGGGGAGATTGTACTGTTACGAGTTTGTAAGTTAGAAATACAGTGTATTTAGAAACCTAGCTTTTAAATTTGCATTAATTTTTTTTAGCCGCATTTAAATTAAATGCTCAGAATGTTTTTTCTGTTTTTTAAAGGGAGGTTAAGACAGCTTAAAATGTAAAAATGGGTAAGTTTAATTGTATGTAAAGATAAATACAAGGAAGCAGTTTGATCATGTTCTGTCTTAAGAGTAGGGGCTCATGACAGTATTTTAAGTGTCTACTTTGCAAAGTTAAAGTGACAATTTTTGGAAGAAACCTTTTGTTCCTTTTTTTTCAGGTGAAACCTAAGCATTTGTCTTGCATTGGAGTCTGTTGTTTTTTGCTGGCTGCTAGAATAGTTGAAGAAGAATGCAATGTTCCATCTACTCATGATGTGATCCGGATTAGCCAATGTAAATGTACTGCTTCTGACATAAAGCGGATGGAAAAAATAATTTCAGAAAAATTGCACTATGAATTTGAAGCTACTACTGCCTTAAACTTTTTGCACTTATACCATACTATCGTACTTTGTCATACTTCAGAAAGGTCAGTGGGATTAAAAATGAAAATTTTGTACTTTAGCTTTGCTGTTTACTAACAGTAAAGAATTAGAATGCCAGTGAATATTTTTATACCTTCCAGTTTAATAAACATTTTATTCTTTTTCATTGTATAGGAAAGAAATACTGAGCCTTGATAAATTAGAAGCTCAGCTGAAAGCTTGCTGCTGCCGACTTACCTTTTCAAAAGCAAAAGTAAGTCAATTTCTTATATATATCTCAATTTCTATTTTGAATTAAAAAATATTTATTTTTCTTAACTTTTTTTTCTTGTAGCCATCCATACTAGCTTTGTGCCTTCTCAATTTGGAAGTAGAAACTTTGAAATCCATTGAATTGTTGGAAATTCTCCTGCTTGTTAAAAAACATTCCAAGGTAAGTTAACTATCTTCAGAACTTGTTCTTTATAGCAGATCTCTTACTGGTATTTTATTTTTTCTGTGGTGCCTTAATCATTAGTAACACTTCATGGGGCTCTTAACTTTTATTTATTTTTTCTTTGTATCTTAAGTGTTGAAGTTCTTCTCCAAATGCAGCTTCAACTCAGACGGTATTAAGCTGGAGTGGAATCTGATCACTTGGCCTAGCCTCTTTTTGTATTCAGACATCCCTTCCCTAGTCTTCTTGCCAGTTGGTAGTACAGTGTGTCTGTGTTGCCCTGCACACGTTGTTCTAAAATGCGTACTAAGAAGTCAACTCAGTAAATACACCAACAGCATCACAGTACATCTGTAGGACTGAGACATTGTCCCATAGTAGCATTACCAAAATAACATCTACTGTGTTTTTGCTTTTAAACTCCTCTGTCAGTCCAGCCTAAGTTTTTTCAATCATAAAGAAGTGTAAACCAAACAATCACAGTCCTTTTTCTTCAACTGGTAGTCTGGTTGGAGAAGTATGGAACTGAACACAAGGCAGGGTCTGTGTCTCCAAACAGAGAATGTGCTTGAAAGTTTGGTTAGCAGAGAAGTGGGCTAGACGATGAGAGGCATGATGACTGGGACCCTGGCTGTACCAAAAAGAATCTTAGACACTGAAAGTTTGGGAATCAGTTCAGGGTAGGTTTGTAGATAGAATGTCTAGGTGCTAGTCACAAGCAGGAATAAGGGCATCTAACTCTAGTTTTTAGAGGCCAAGCATGGAAATAAGGAGTCATAGATGACCAAGATGTAGGCCTAGTGGTGTAGAGAATATTAGCCCCATTGAGGGGGCTAATGTCAAAGAAGAAGTTAATGTCAAAGAAGTATGATTTTAGGTACTTGGAGAAGGAAATGGCAATCCACTCCAGGACTATTGCTTGGAAAATCCCACGGACAGAGGAGCCTGGTAGGCTACAGTCCATGGGGTCGCAAAGAGTTGGACATGACTGAGCGACTTCACTTTCTTTCATACCTGCCTGATAGGTAGGTGTCTAGCAGATTCTTGCCAGTCTAAATTATAGTTGGAGATTGAGATTAGGAATTTCTTATGAGGAATATTAGTTGAAACCTAAGAGTCCCTTGCTTAGGGGTCAGTTAAAACTCCGGGTTTTCGGTATTGGCAGTTTCCCTGTTAAGATCCAAGTGAAGGAATGTGAAGTACACAGTACGAGCATTCAGGTGGGAAAGAGGCTTTCAAGAAGGAAGTGGTCAAGAGTATTGAATTTTGGTGAGAGGCCCAGTGTAATGAGAATTGAAGGAGCTTAGTTGGCATGTAGGAGGGGATGTCAGGAGAATGAGAGGTAGAAGCCAGGTCGCAAGGGGATTAAGATGTGGCTGGATTCGATGGAAATGGAAGCCAAGATCACACAAAATCCTCATCAGTTTGTGGTCAGGTACATGCAGCCTGAAGCATTTTAACAGCTGACTTCCAGCTATTGTTTTAGTGACGAATTTATTAATTTGGATCTAAACCTTTTATAGTATTATTATTTGGAAACAATCTTCAATGAAAATTGATTCCTTGAAATAAATTGGGGCACTCCCCAGTGGTGGAGGAACTGTGCCCGTCTGGGGAAATTCCTCTTCTCTTGTATTTCCAACTTCTTCTTTCACATACATCTGGTGTTTTAATATAAATGCATATTTTAGCAGTCCAATTAAAGCTATTGTTATAGAAACCGAAATTCTGTTAAATTCCTTTGCATTGTGACTATCAAAGAATGTACTTGATAATTGTTGTATTAACAGACCTGTTGTTTATAGGCAGTGTATTTTCTTAAAATAGGCAGAATCCTCTGGAAGTATTTTTACCTGTGGTGCTCCTTGCCTGAAGCAGTGGTTACCAAATTTTGACTGCATATAAGAATCATCTGAGGAGCTTTAAAAAAATCTTGGATGACCGCCTGCCCCATCCCCATACCAATTAAGTAAAAGTATCGGGGGTGGGAGCCAGGCACAGTATTTTTTAAGAATCATGGAGTAAGTCCAAGGTATAGCAAGGTTTGGGAACCACTATCATAAGCTCTTCAGTTAAATTTTTTTTTTTTCAGGTGAATGACTCCGAATTTGTTTACTGGAGGGAGTTAGTTTCTAAATGCCTAGCCGAATATTCTTCTCCTGAATGTTGCAAACCAGATCTTAAGAAGCTGGTTTGGATCGTTTCAAGGCGCACAGCCCAGAACCTCCACAACAGTTATTACAGTGTTCCTGAGCTGCCAACAATACCAGAGGGAGGGTGTTTTGATGAAAGTGAAAGGTAAGCAGGTTCCTTGACTAATTAGACTTCCCCAAACTAAGACTGATTTTTGTATGTCAGAGCCCGCTCCTCTGATGGCATCATTTCTTTGGGTGAGAAAATTAACCAGAAGTAGTTTTTACAGATAATAGGTGGGAAGTGTACACCCCCCCCCCAACTTTATTAAAAAACAACAGAAACCAGCATCTTACACATCATTACCTCCCAGGGCTTATAACTGAAAGCATGTATCTTTTGGCCACCGCCACCTACCCCCCCTCCTCTCACCCCCGGCAACCACCCATCTGTTCTCTGCATCTGTGAGCTCTGTTGTTTGTTTTAGATTCTACATATAGGTGACATCATGCTGTATTGGTTGTTCTCTGACTTCATTCCTCCCTTATTAAAAACTGGTTGTTTCCCATCTCCCTTGCTCTTTGAAATTTAGTTTAGTTAGAAAAGCAAATAGCATTCTGGGCTTTTTAACATTAGTATGAATTCCTAAAATGGTACTGTGGGAAGAGGCTGTGGGTTAAATGACCGCAAACTAAAGGGAACTGCCATCACTGATGCAGCCGAGTTGTGAGGATATTTTTAGTTTTGTCAGATCGCTTTGTCTTGTTCAGAATTTATTTTTGTTAGTAAGTGAACTTAATTTTATTAAATTTGACCGTTTTATGCTGTAGAGAGAAAAGACCAGAAGTACCATTTTAATAGCTTGTTGGTCTCTTGGTTTGATATTTGAGAAGATCACTGATGCAGTTATTGATACGAGAAAGACATGTGGTAGGGCTTTGTCATTAGTCTGTGTTTACTGGATTTAAGGGCTTCCCGGTGGCTCAGATGGTACAGAATCTGCCTACAGTAAAGGAGACCTGGGTTTGATCCCTGGGTTGGGAAGATTCCCTGAAGAAGGGAATGGCTACCCACTCCAGTATTCTTGCCTGGAGAATTCCATGGACAGAGGACCTGGCAGGCTACAATCCATGGGGTCGCAAAGAGTCAGACACAACTGAGCCACTTAATACTTTCACATCACTTTTCATTGGATTTAAATACTTTAGAATTCTAGTTAGTATTACTTGGTACAAGAATATTAGTTTGGCAAGAGGTAATTAGTTTAAACCCCTTAAGCGAATCTGTATTTTCTAAGGAGATTACAATAGACTTTCCTTTAGGAAGGCCTTCTAAGTTAAATTTTGTCTCTGTAGAGCTTAAATTTTGAATGTAAAAATCCTGAGACTAGAACTACTTGTTCAACAGTTTAATTTTGCCGGTGTGACATTTGAGTGTGTTTTAAATAATGGGATCCTCTTCTCCGTTTTTCCTTTCAGCGAGGACTCTTGTGAAGACATGAGTTGTGGAGAAGAGAGCCTCAGCAGCTCCCCTCACAGGGATCAAGAGTGCACGTTCTTCTTCAGTTTCAAAGTGGCACAGACACTGTGCTTTCCGTCTTAGAAATCTCATTGTTCTGAGTCTGAGTTTTAAGTGTGTGTACAGGTTTCAAAGCAATAAATGGAGTAGGTAGCTTCCTGGTCCACCCCCATCCAGGCAGGAATTGCATCGACTCTGGAATACCTACCTTCTGTTTATTATTCAGATCAGATCTGGCCTATTTTCATATTTAATCCTAAGCCATCAAATGGGTTAGTGCCTCTTAAACAATTAACAATACTTTAGACATTGGCACTTTATTTTTCTCATTGATCTTTAGCTACTTGGGGGAGGAGGGAAGGTGCTGATACCTTCTATTTACTACTTTTCAAGATGATTTTTAAAAGATGAGTAGTGTAGCGTCCACTTTTTATAAAGCTTTCGGGTGTCTTTATGGAAACAGATTGGGAGTGTGAAAGTGCTGCCTTTTAGCAGGTACGATGGCTGATCCTTCAATGGTTTATCTTAGGTCTCTCCCTCCCCTCCATTCTCAGAGCAGAGAATATACTCTTAATTGTCAAACACCTTTTCGGTTGTTTTTGTCTTTTAAGTGATCAGTGTACTCTCTGATGCAGACTTTAGACATTTAGTAGGAGTTAGAATATTGACATTTCTGTGATTTTAGTGTATAGTATCTTCATTTCTTTGAGGTTTCTGCCAAAGCAGAATAAGCAGCAGACTAGAGTAGTTGGATAGTTGCATTCCTAATGCTTAAGTATTGTCAGACTATAGTATTATTTTAATGTTTTTAAAGCACTCCATAATCTGCCAGTTTTGCATGTACTTGTATGAAAGCAATGCAGCCGGTTGAACAGACCTAGGTAACTATGGAATGGGTAAATGTTGATCTAGTAGCACAGTTTATCTCATTTTCTTCTATTAGAGAAGTCTGCATGATTATGTTTTATTTCCTTTGTAATTCACATTTCAAAAATAATGATATTGTATATGGGTGCCAAGAATATGAACTGTAAAAAAGAAACCTAAGTGTTTGTAGTATTATAGTTTTAAGCATATTTGTGTGGTGGTACAGCCATAAGAAAAGGGATTTATAAACTCTGTACACATGAGATTTTGTACAGAGAACTTTTTTAAACTTTATAAACTGTATATGAAAGTGTAAATCTTTAAAAATGTACATAAAATACTGTATTTTTTTACCGTGTGTGTGATAGTCTAGTCATTGCATGTAAATATAATTTATTGTGTATCCTGTATTATAACTCATATAGTGATGACTTACTTTTTTACTGGTAAGTCAACATCCATTGGATGTCTTTTGAAGTGAATCTTTTTGAAGTAATAGATTACAACTCAAAATAAAAATATTAAATGCTACTCCTTATTTGCAGTCACATTTTAATTTTTAACTCTGGTGAAAAAGTGCTTGCTGTATTTCGGTGAGGAGGCTTGAGGTAAGCCTGGAGTGCCTACAGGAAGAGCCCTTTGCCTTGGTTACTGCAAGTCCCTCAGGTATTATTTCCTCACTGCAGTTTGGCCCTGAGCCTTAGAGATGCTGAAAGGGAATCTGTGGAGAGTTGACCCCTTTGGGGTGAACTCACATTAAATGAAAGAGTGACACATTAGCCTGAATGCCTATTAGTTTATAGTGAAAGCCAACAGATGTCAAGTAGACCAGAATGCTCAGGTTGGCAGGTTAGTACAGTCTTTCTGCAGGCAAGCCAGATTGTCTTCAGAAAGGTCACTTGGTGACTGTGCCCACTAGGGGTGTCAACTCTGATTGGACCTAGGCAGCTTCTGGCTCTTCTGATCTCTTTTTTCAAGCTTCAGGCTTGATAAGCAAGTAGTAGGTTTCGGCTTTTGTTTTCTTGCATGGAGTCTCCAGCTAGTTTGGTATGTAGACTTTTGTTTTCTTTAGTTAGAAAATGAGATCTACTGAATATGGTTGTCTTGTAATAACCTCTTCTCCCCTGGAGACGGGAATGGTTTCCTACCCTCCTGGTGGAGAATCTCTGTACACTCAACCTCTTACCAAGTGATTTTGGCAAGTAGTAGACAATATATTCTACTTTAAGCTTTTTTTTTAAAGTCTTCATTGAGTTACAATGCTGCTTCTGTAAGATGTTTTGGTGTTTTGACCCCTTGTTGCCTCTTGCCTCCTGCGTGGAGGCCACCATTTATTTATAAGCTGTATCTACTGTTTGCACGTTTCTTCCTCTAGCTTGGTTCAGACTTGTGCTCTTAATCAGCAGGAATACTACCATATCTTATTGATCTCTCAGACTCAAGGCTTTCTTCTGATTCCCTCGCTGCCTAGATATCCTTTGAAAATATGCAAATCTTATACAAATATGCAAATTTGCCCTGAAAAACTACCTCTCAATTAGGGTAAAGTGCCATGTTGTGACATACAAGTCTCTTCCTAATCAGAACATTGCATCTCTCTCTGGTTTTTTTTTTTTTTTTTCTTGCCATTTCCTAGAGCTACAAAATATGTATTAAAAAGAAGTGATGAAGGTGATGGGATGAAGAATCAAGGTGGGACTGTCCTTTGTAGGCATCAAGTATACTCACAGACAAGGTCAAGAGCGTGATTAAGCCCTTCTTGGGCCATTCATGAGGTGGCTTCCCATAATACGAGTAAAATTGAAAATCAGGTCTCCTGACCCATCCACAGCAGAGGTGAGGAAAAGGCTGCCATTTTGGTCTCTTCCTTGCCCCTTGATTTGGCAAGAGATTTAGCCTTTCAGGTTTCGATTCTATTATTTCCCAGGATGTGGTGCACATACTTCACTGCTTCCGTCAGTGAACTGTGCTGAACTGTGGCTCTCCCTGATCCTGTGGTTGCCACCCATCTGACCCTTGGGAAGCGGAGAAGGCAATGGCACCCCACTCCAGTACTCTTTGCCTAGAAAATCCCATGGATGGAGGAGCCTGGTAGGCTGCAGTCCATGGGGTCGCGAAGAGTCAGATACGACTGAGCAACTTCACTTTCACTTTTCACTGATGCATTGGAGAAGGAAATGGCAACCCACTCCAGTGTTCTTGCCTGGAGAATCCCAGGGAGGGGGGAGCCTGGTGGGCTGCTGTCTGTGGGGTCGCACAGAGTTGGACATGACTGAAGCGACTTAGCAGTAGCATTAGCAGTAAGTACAACGGCATTGGTTCCAGAATACTTCTCACAACAATTTTAACCATTTTCTTGGTCTAGGATCTGCCATTTTCCTTCAATTTCTTTCACTGGGCTTCCCCAGTAAAGAATCTGCCTGCAATGCAAGAGACCCAGGTTCAATCCTTGGGTTGGGAATATCCCCTGGAGGAAGGCATGGCAACCCACTGCAATATTCTTGCTTGGAGAATCCCATGGACAGAGGAGGTTGGCGGGCTATAGTTCATAGGGTTGCAAAGAGTTGGACATGACAGACTTGACCGTGTACATGCACACTGGGTTCTAAATAATATGATGTACTCTCCTCCCTCCCACTTTCCCTTGCATGCATACCAAGTGTCAGTTTATTTAAGCAACCCACTTATCAGATTATTATATAGCCAAACCATGTGTTTTGCATTTGTCCCTTTTGAAATGAGTTTTTCTAATTTGTACCAGAAACAGTCCACAGATTTACTGGCTTTGTGATTAGCAAATTGGATGTGGGGTAGATAGCTTCCCAACAGCCAATGAGTCCTCTCATCCCTGTGCAGACATGGTTCTCTTCGAATCAATGCTAGAGTCCATTCCCCTTGAACTTCAGCCAGCCTTGTGCCTGGCTTTGCCTTTACTAATGTGCAGTAGAAGAAGTTCAATGCATGTGCAAGCTTAGGCTTCAAGAGTTCCCTTTTATCTCTCTTGGAAGCCAGCCACAGCAGGAGGTTGGGTTACTGAATGTCAGAGCTCATGCAGAGAGAGGCTTTTGGCAATGAGAGGCCATCTTGGAATGTTTCAGCTCAGCAGCTTGTGTGAGCATCTTCAGCTAAGTCACAGGAAGTGGAGGAACCACCCAGCTGATCTGAATTAACCCACAGACTCATTATTTTAGGCCACTAGGTTTTGTGGTGGTTTCTCACACAGCAGTAGATAACCACAGCAGGTTGCTTGTTATTTAGAGTCCAACGGTGGTTATCTGAGTGGTAAGATTACAGATGACTTTTTTCCCTCTACTTATGCTTATGTGTAGTCATGTATGGATGTGAAAGTTAGACCATGAAGAAAAGTAAGTGCTGAAGAACTGATGCTTTTGAACTGTGATGTTGGAGAAGAATCTTGAGAGTCCCTTGGACTGCAAGGAGATCAAACCAGCCAATCCTAAAGGAAATCAGTCCTGAATATTCATCGGAAGGACTGATGCTAAAGCTGAAACTCCAATACTTTGGCCACCTGATGTGAAAAACTGACTCATTGGAAAAGACCCTGATGCTGGGAAAGATTGAAGGCAGGAAGAGAAAGGGACGACAGTGGATGAGATGGTTGGATGGCATCACTGACTCAATGGACATGAGTTTGAGCAAGCTCTGGGAGTTGGTGATGGACAAGGGAAGCCTAGTGTGCTGCAGTCTGTGGGGTCGCAAAGAGTCAGACACAACTGAGCAACTGAACTGAACTGATGCTTATGTGTGGTATCTATTTTTTTCCTTCAAATTTGAGTTATTAGCGTATTGATAGAATAAACAATGAACTCTAAGAAACACACACTGATTATACTCTTTGTTTGACTAAAATCCTTGTTGGTTTCCCATTGCTCTTGAGCATCAAGTGCAGATTCCTTAGCACAGCTTCCAAGACTCTACTTGATCTGGTCTCTTCTCAGCCTCATCTCCTATGGCATCCATATCCACACACATTTCAGCCTGGTTGTGTTTCAGTTCCTCTCATTCACTGTGCTTTCACTCCCTCTTGTGACTTCTTGCACATTCCTTCATCTGTCTGGAATACCTTTCCTGTCTTCCTCATCTGGAAAACTCCTACTTATCACCTTAGGAGTTGCTTTGTTCTCTCATTCACCACCAGCTATATGAATGCCTCTTATGTGTCAGGCACCACATTAAGGGCTTGATATTACATAATCAAACACAATGTGCAAAGTCCCTACCCCCATGTAACTTACTTTCTAGTCCAGAACCAAATAATATACAGCAAATAATATTTTTGAAGGATCTGATGATGTGTTTTCTTCCAAGAAATCTTTCTGGAACTTCCTTCTCCTTGCCAGTGCAACATATTTCTATAACTCTCTATTTTTCTTATCCTAGTGGTTAATACCTTGTTTGTCTGCTTATCTTACCTGTCTGACCTGGGAAGGCAGAGAATGTTTGTCTTTCTTGTCATTGTCGAAGCTCCAGCACCCAGTATAGTATTTGGGCCAAATGCCTCCTACTGTTACTGTTACTGGTAAAAAAAATAATTTCAGTGTTTAGTTAATATGTTCTAGGCACCTTATGTGAATTATTTAGTCCTTCCCACGATGCTACTAGACAAGTACTGTTTTAGTGCCACTTTTTAATATAAAGAAACTAACAATTAAAGTGGTACTTTGACACAGGTATGGTGAGTAGCAGGGCTGTAATTCAAACCACGTCTGTCTGCCAAACCGTGTGCTAAACTACTACCTCAGTGTTGATGGTACTCATTAAACAGTTCTGGAATGAAAGAAATAATAAAAAATGAAAGTTCCTATAAAGGAAACCCTACTCAGAATACCAGTAAAGTAAACCACAGTATTCTCCTGTTGTTCAATTTTTAAGTGCTCTCACCCATATGAAGGAAAAGTGGCTAAAAACTTAGAATTAAAATGTCTTCAATCACCCTGTAGGTAAAATGTCTTTAATCATACAGGGTGATGTAAAGTTCAAGGCTGTATAGTGGCAGAAAAAAGGAAGTCTCATCAAAATCTGGAAACTTACTTGAACTCAGGTTTGTGGGCCCTTCCCAATCCTTGTACATCAAGTTCCTCTTACACTTAGGTTATACTTTATCCTGATCTTGCATTCCAGGGTGCATAGTCATTCAGTGTTTAGGGGGGTGGAACTTTGTAACAGTAGAGGACTGTCTTGTTAAAGGTTTGCTTGCCCTGTGCCTGTTTTACCATTATCCAGCATAGCACTCACCTGCTACTTACTTTCTACTGTTCTGGGATTTTTTTTTTCAATAATTACTTCATGTGTCTGGTTTATCCTTTTGCCTAAATCCTAAGCTTCTCATAAACCTTTCTATCCTTCAAGGTGTCTAGCATAATGCTGGGTAAGGGCGTGTATCAACGTTTTTCTACATGTACCACACCTGCCAGTGTCTTTTCCATTCCTGATCACAGAGATCCATAGTTGACAAAGGTGAGTCTCCACGCAGGCAAGAGTGAAGTCACATTCTCTCCCAGGGTTAGGATTTCACATCATTATTAGGGCATGTTGGGGGCTACTTCCACTGCTATCATTATATACCTCAGTCACGAGTAAGCAGTACTGAACAGGGCACGGGCTCCCAGTGGACTATCAGGGTTTGATCCTTGCTTGACCGCTCACTGTCTGAGCTGACTGAGTGTTAGCTAAATTGTCTGCACCTCAGTTTTTCCATCTGGACAAATGGGTTGATGATGAATGGACAGACACAGAAATGTACTAGGTCTCCTGCATTGCAGGCAGTTTGTTTACTATCTGAGTCACCAGAGAAGCCCCTATTAAAGTGTTTGTGCCTGCCTTTTCAGCTGGAAAAAGGGGTTGATAATAGATGGACAGACACAAAAATGTACTGCCTTGATGCCCTAGCTGCTGCAAGGGCTTTTGGCACACAGCCTTCAACTGACGGCCCCTTTGAGACTACTGACCCAGAGAGCAACCTTACCCAAAGTCATACCCTCCCAGGACGACCTACATCTGATGACTGATTGAGGTGGGAGGACCTATTGAGCTGGCCAAAAATTTGTTTGGGTTTTTCTGTAGAATGTTATAGGAAAATCCAAATGAACTTTTTGGCTAATCCTATATAAAGATTTGGTTACCTTGGTTCAACACAGGACAACTCAGCTGGATCATTCTGGTCCCAGAGCTGCACATGGGGTAGCTGAGGCTGCTATTGGGCTGCTGGTTTGGTGCTGGTGCTAAGTCGCTTCAGTCGTGTCCAACTCTTTGTGATCGTATGGACTGTAGCCCACCAGGCTCCTCTGTCCATGGGATTCTTCAGGCAAGAATATTGAAGTGGGATGTCATGCTTTCTGCCAGGGGATTTTCCCGACTCAGGGATTGAACCTGGGTCCCTGGCACTGCAGGCAGACTCTTTGAGCCACTGTGTTTCTGCTCAATTGCTTCCACCCAAGCTTGCTTCTTCCTTCTCTTCTCTGCCATAGATGCATATCACAGCACTGTTTCCTAATAAATATCCTGCACCCTAAACTTTCTCTCCGAGTCTGCTTCCCAGATATCACTGCCTACAATATTGCCTTGTGGGGTTCCTGTGTGGGTTGAATGACATGATGATACATGTTAAAAATTTTGGAACAGTGCCTGATACGTACCTATGTAAACACTGGTTATAAAAATGATCACCCCACTACTGTCTCTATCCTCTTATTTCCCTGCTGAGATAAGACTCAATTGTTTATCCAACTATTATTGAGCTACTATGATGTGCTAAGTTTTGTTCTAAGCACTGAGGATGCAACAGAGAATCAAACAACAGTCCATACCATTGAGAAGCTCAGCCTCTAAAGGGAGAAGCAGATATCAGTTACCAGGCAATGTGAGAAATACAGTCATTGAAATATGTACAAGGCATAGGGTTAGTATGCTGGCGTCACCTCTGCATGGGTTCTCTAGTCTTCTGGTTGGAACTAAAAGATTATTTGGCATGATTTCAGTCATTCCAGGGAGGCCCTGATAATCCATCCTCTCTTCAGTGCCCCTCACATCCCTGTTTTCTTCTAACTCATTCTGTCATTTCTACCTTTAGAAAGTCTTTCCTTTAGTTAAAGATTTTGAGTGGTTAAAATGCAAGTATCTCCAACAGGGTTTTCACCTTAATGGGATTCTGAAACTATGGTGTGAGTCAGGATTTGAGCACCTATTTGCTATGAGTATAGTTTTGGACAAGCCACGTGTGATTATTTTGGGACCCCAGGAAGTAGATACTGAGATGAAGTCAGAAGTGCAGAGGAAAAGACCTAAACAGACATTTCTCCAAAGAAGACATTCAGCTGGCTAACAAACACATGAAAAGGTGCTCAATATCACTCATTATTAGAGAAATGCAAATCAAACTACAATGAGATATCACCTTACATGGGTCATAATGGCCATCATCAAAAAGCCTACAAATAATAAATGCTGGAGAGGGTGTGGAGAAAAGTGAATCCTCTTGCACTGTTGATGGTAATGTAAATTGGTATAGCCACTATGGAAGACAGTATGGAGAGTCCTTAAAACACTAGGAATAAAATCACCATATGACCCAGCAATCCCACTCCTATGCATTACCTTGAGGAAACCAAAATTGAAAAAGATACGTGTATCCCACTGCTCACTGCAGCACTATTTGCAATAGCTAGAACATGGGAGCAACCTAGATGTCCATCGACAGATGAATAGATAAAGAATTTGTGGTACATATACACAATGGAATATTACTTAGCCATAAAAAGGAACACATCTGAGTCACTTCTGATGAGGTGGATGAACCTAGAACCTATTATACAGAATGAAGTGAGTCAGAAAGAAAAAGATAAATATCGTATTCTAACACATATATATGGAATCTAGAAGGATGGTACTGAAGAATTTATTTGCAGGGCAGCAATGGAGAAACAGACATAGAGAATAGACTTATGGAGAGTCTTATGGGGAGAGGGGAGGAGAGGGTGAGATGTATGGAAAGAGTAACATGGAAATTTACATTACTATACATAAAATAGATAGCCAATGGGAATTTGCTGTATGGCTCAGGAAACTCAAATAGGGGCTCTGTATCAACTTAGAAGGGTGGGATGGGGCGGGAGATGGGAGGGAGGTTCAAGAGGGAAGGGATATATGTATACCTATGACTGATTCATGTTGAGGTTTGACAGAAAACAACAAAATTCTGTGAAGCAATTATCCTTCAATAAAAAATAAAAAGAAAAAAAAGTTCAATAAATATGTTGGGGGATGTGAATGAGAAATGGGGAGGAAGAAGGGTTGGGCAGGGAGAGCCTAGAACTGGCAAATCTGACAAGACTTAGCCAACCTGGGCCTTGGGAACACAGGTTGCCCATTACCCTGGCCCCATGTTGGGTGGAAATGGCCAGCTCTAGCACCCTCAGTGCTCAGTCACTGACAGAATTATTCAAGAAGAGTGTGGCTTCAGCTCGAATGCTGAGGGGCTTCCTGAAAGGGCTGCAGCTGGAGGCTGTCCTTGCTATGGAAAGTGTGGTTCTTTCTAGAAGGGAGATCTGTAGGGTGCATCTCCAAGGTCCTCACCACATGACTTCTCTGAAAACTAGTTTTTTAATCTGCAAAGAAGAGACACTCAAAACTGCAAGAATTCTTGGCAAGAACACTCCATTCAAATCCCACACTAAGAGAGCCAAAGTTTAGCTGGCTTCTCGCAGCCCAAGGCCACATTCCTGGGATAACCCTGCTGCCTTTTGAGTCCCTCTGAGGAAGATCCCCTGGAGAAGGAAATGGAAACCCTCTCCAGCATTCTTGCCTGGAGAATCCCATGGACGAGGAGCCTGGGGGGCTACAACTCCATTGGGTCACAAAGAGTTGCACACGACTGAAGCGATGTAGCACCCCTGCATGCTGGAAAGAAAGCTCAGGGCTGTCTACAGAATCTTCTTTTTGTTCTAGCTGCCACCTGACCTCCCTTTCCTTCTTTTTATTAAAAAGGTTTATTAAAAAAAAAAAAANAAGGGATATATGTATACCTATGACTGATTCATGTTGAGGTTTGACAGAAAACAACAAAATTCTGTGAAGCAATTATCCTTCAATAAAAAATAAAAAGAAAAAAAAGTTCAATAAATATGTTGGGGGATGTGAATGAGAAATGGGGAGGAAGAAGGGTTGGGCAGGGAGAGCCTAGAACTGGCAAATCTGACAAGACTTAGCCAACCTGGGCCTTGGGAACACAGGTTGCCCATTACCCTGGCCCCATGTTGGGTGGAAATGGCCAGCTCTAGCACCCTCAGTGCTCAGTCACTGACAGAATTATTCAAGAAGAGTGTGGCTTCAGCTCGAATGCTGAGGGGCTTCCTGAAAGGGCTGCAGCTGGAGGCTGTCCTTGCTATGGAAAGTGTGGTTCTTTCTAGAAGGGAGATCTGTAGGGTGCATCTCCAAGGTCCTCACCACATGACTTCTCTGAAAACTAGTTTTTTAATCTGCAAAGAAGAGACACTCAAAACTGCAAGAACTCTTGGCAAGAACACTCCATTCAAATCCCACACTAAGAGAGCCAAAGTTTAGCTGGCTTCTCGCAGCCCAAGGCCACATTCCTGGGATAACCCTGCTGCCTTTTGAGTCCCTCTGAGGAAGATCCCCTGGAGAAGGAAATGGAAACCCTCTCCAGCATTCTTGCCTGGAGAATCCCATGGACGAGGAGCCTGGGGGGCTACAACTCCATTGGGTCACAAAGAGTTGCACACGACTGAAGCGATGTAGCACCCCTGCATGCTGGAAAGAAAGCTCAGGGCTGTCTACAGAATCTTCTTTTTGTTCTAGCTGCCACCTGACCTCCCTTTCCTTCTTTTTATTAAAAAGGTTTATTAAAAAAAAAAAAAAGTTTATTAAAATTGTGAATCCTATTTCTGTTGGTTTGAGATGTGTAGCTCCCACAGCTCAGGGGGGTCTTTCTAAAGGATCCAAAAGCTGTTACACTGACGCATAGCCATCAGGAAGGACTGGGCCTCTGTCTTCCAGTCTCTGTTGGAGTGGAGGGGTAGAATCCTAACTTCCATAGTGGCCAGATAGACACGTTGCCCAAATCCACACTCACCAACACTTTGAATTTTCTCATTGAGCCTCCACTCACTTCCCCTCCCTTCATCTTCTCTCTCCCTTTAAAACCTCCCACCGCCTCGGACCCAAGTGGATGGGACCCAGCTCTTTCTCCTTCTAGAATCAGCTTTCACCACTTTCATTTACGTTCAGCTTTGCTTATCATCGACAATACTAAGACTTGACTTTCCTACCTCCCAGGGCTGTGAGAACTGAAGTTAACGGAGGAGAAAAAAAGCATTTGCAAACTGTGAAGCTCTTTACAAGTGCAAGTTGCCAGTTTGAAGGCATTGAATGTATTTTCCTGAGAGGTTTTGAAAAACACATCAAAATATTTTTTCTGTTTGTATATCTCTTCCCTAAACATGTAAACCCTAGATGTAAATGATGTAGAGAAAGTGGATAATGCCTACAATGCTACACCTCAGAGACACTGCTGTCAACAGAATGACATTTATAATTTCATTCTTTTTAGGCAAGGATAAATACATAACCTTTTTTATCCCCATAGGTGGGCTCTTACTCTATATACTCTTCTACAACCCACTTTATTCACTTAACAATATATTGAGGCATATACCAGTATCAATTAATAAGGACCTACTTATTTTTAATGACTATGGAGTGTTTCATTTTATGCTCATGTGGTAATTTGCTTAAAGTCCTCTTCTAGTGAATAATTACATTGTTTCCAAGTTTTTAGTGGTTTTAAAAAATATTTGTTTGTTTGGCTGCATCTGGTCTTACTTGTAGCATGCAGGATCTTTCATTTTGGTATGCAAACTCTTAGTTGGGGCTTGTGGGAGCTAGTTCACTGACTAGGGATCAAACCAGGGCCCCCTGCACTGGGAGCATGGACTCTTAGCCACTGGACCACCAGGAAAGTCCTGTGTTAGTTATTTTTAATTAAAGCAGCAATAAACTTTCTTGAACATACATTTCTGCTTACCCATCTAGTCATTTCTTTGGGATACCTTTCTAGAAGTGAAATTCCTGGGTCTATTCCAAAGGAATACATATTTAAAATGTATATATTGTTGACCTGCTCTCTTGAAAAGTTATATGGGTTTCTACTTCCACTCATAATGCTCACGAGTGACAGTTTCTTTACTTTCGCGCTGGAGGATTTTGATGAGGGTGGGGGTAGGATTAACTTAGAAAAAGTGAATGGGATCATTAGATTCCTAAAGAACCCAGAGAAAGGTGTCACTAAAGTGGATAGCAGGGGCAGAGACACCAAAATCTGGGCTCAGAAAGAAGCCTGCTGCCTGCCTTCTACTGGGTCCCAGGTCCCAGCTTGCCTTCCATTGGGCATCCTGCTTACTAAGCCACCAGAACACTGAAGGTCTTTCCATAGCATATGGCAGGCAAGCAGCTGCAGCTGCTCCCCCTGAGCCTGGGCAGGCAAAAACCTCCCCTGTGCAGTGCTGGAGAAAGCCCTGCCTGCAGCTACACTCGCCTGGCCCGAGCTCTCATCCCATCTTGTACATTAAAGAGGAGCAAGGTTGACATGTCCCACAGAGGAAAGGCGATCAAAGGCTAGACATGCTGCCAAGTCTCAGAAGAGGTGCTGTGCCTGAACTTGGGGCCTGTCTCCAGCATCAGACATTTATCTTGGTTGCTCCAGGGAAGATGTTTATGCTTTTTTCTCTGGGGTGGAACAACTGGGCAGGGAAGGAGGTGAGGGATAACAGGCAGTCCCACTTTACCTGGCTCCATGCCTCTGTTGTACAGGTTACCAGGGGTCTTCCCTTTCCTATTTTTCTGTTTTCCCTTCTTTTTTTTTTTTAATGGAAGAGAAGGAAAGAATGGCTTCATTTCTTTGTCAGGCAAAGGGAGAACACAGTATTGGGCTTCCCTGGTGGCTCAGATGGTAAAGAATCTGCTCACAATGCAAGAGACTTGGGTTTGACTTCTGGGTTGGGAAGATCCCCTAGGGAAGAGAATGGTTACCTACTCCAGTATCCTTGCCTGGAGAATCCCATGGACAGAGGAGCCTGGTGGGCTACAGCCCATGGGGTCCCAAAGAGTCGGACACAACTGAGCTAATGAATGCATAACTTTTATGGGGAAACCACCCCCCTCCCCACAACTCTAAATGTTATCCATTATGAGTCCTTTCTCATGCCACAGGTGTCTTCATGATATATGTTACCTGCCAGCTATTGTCACAGGGGTCTGCATTGTCCACATAGCATCAGAGAGCTAGCCCCTTTCCCCTTTGCATCTGACACCAAGCAGCTTTAGAACATCATAGTGCAGCTGCCTAACAGCTGTCGACTGGACTTAGGGCAGAAGCCCTGTTTGAGACTCCATGATGTAGTTCTTTTTTTTTCTTTTAAAGAATAGGGTGGATATTTCCCATGTCAGTTATTAAGGTTTACTACAGAGCTGTAGTATTTTTAACAAGTATTTCACTTATGCATTTATTTAATTTTTGGTTGCACTGGATCTTCGTTGCTGCATGGGTTTTCTCCAGTTGCGGTGAGTGGGGCTACTGTCTGGTTTCAGGGTGTGGGCTTCTTATTCCAGGGTTTTCTTTTGCTGTGGAGCACAGGCTCTGGGTGCACGGACTTCAGTAGCTCTGTCACATGGGCTTTGTTGCTCCATGGCCTGTGGAATCTTTGCAGACCAGGGATCGAACCCAAGTCCTCTGCACTGGCAAGTAGATTCTTATTCACTATACCAACAGGAAAGTCCTGACATAGTTCTTTAATGCAGTTTCCAGGACTCTTGAGATCCAGGAACAGTCAGGGTTGCTCAAGCAAGAAGTGAAAGGATCCTATGAAAAACACTTCTCCTTTGTCTGGGAGCAGAGAGGACTGACTGTGTGTTTGCTTACTCCCAGGGCTGGCCTCAGCAGGTTTTTAGGACTACTTTCCTTTCCTTTCTTGATGCTATTAGAAGAAGATGGCACAAAGGGAAGGTGGCACTAATTATCTATTTCTTCAGATCATTAGTACCCATAAATCCTGGTTTCTTTAAATCAACAAGATTGCCCACTCTTGGAAGGTGACTAGCGAACCATGGTCAAACTTGCACAATTATGCTATTTTGTTATTTTATCAACTGTAAAAGCTAGACAGGGCCCCAAATGCTAAAGAGGGAAGCTGGCTGGACTTCATAGCAGAGCTCATGGTGACAACACTTTCATGGGGTTACTAGAGTTCAAGGTCAGTATCTCAGTTCTGCAGGCCCAGAGCTAGAGTCTAAAACATGGAATAGGACAGCCTTTAGTGAAAGGAAGTGGGGGTACCAACTAATTAATTAGTCTTAGATGATTTCCCTTGGATCTAGGATGTTAATGCCTGCCATCCAAACACGCCCTTCCCGCTAGCAGGATATATAGGAAACTGACTATGATCAGAAAGTCCATGCTTGGAGAGCATGATTTGAGACCAAACACTGGGGAGGTTCTGAGCATGTCTCATCCGGGGCTGATGAAATATGGTCCATCGGCCTGTCCCTAAGCGGCCCTTTCCAGTTAACCTGATGGGACTTAGTTGTTTTTGTCATAGGTTTGTTTCTACTTATTCCCTTTAGGCATTGATTTTTATTGCTACTCTAGAGAGCTAATATCATCCATTACATTCTGATCTGACTATATTACAGAAGACTGTAATTCCCCTATAGAGACTTTATTTCTTTTTTTGAAGTCTTGTGGACCCCTATGCAATCATTTCAAAACCTATACTGCCACTCAGAAGTGCTTTAGTACTAAGTCTCGGGAATTTTCTGGTATTATTTTTCCAGTTGACTTTATAGTACATTCATAGAATTATAATTTGAAAGGTAGTTCAGAATTTTCATTACATCCAGCTTTCTTTTTTCTTTTTTTTAGTGCTAAATGTGGAAGGCACGAAGATAGACATGCATATTGGCTTTCTTCTTTTACTGGTAGCAAAGGCAGGAAAAACAAAGAATTTAGGAAGAGGGAAAAATACAGGACTAAAAAGAATGTAAAAATTCTTGTGGAGAGAGAAAGAAGAGGGAAGCTGCAGATGACAAAGGAGTGAAAGAAAGAGGGACCTCCCTGGATGTCCAGTGGTTAAGATTTTGCCTTCCAGTGGGGGGTTGGGGGGCGGCGTGGGCTCAGTCCTTGGTCAGAGAGCTAAGATCTCACATACTTTAGCCAAAAAATCAAAACATAAAACAGAAGAAATGTTGTAACAAATTCAACAAAGGCTTTTAAAAAAGATGAAAGAAAGAGGATTAAAATATGGAAGGAGAGGAATTTGCTGTGAGAGCCAGCAAGTCCAGGCAGGTTCAGGGGACCAGCTGTTGGAAAGAACCTGGAATGGGAATAAGGAATCTTGGGTTTTCGCCCCAGATTGTTGACAGCTATCTGACCTAACCTATTTACTCTATTGCTCTGGAGTTGACTTTCCTAATTATAAAATGAGGGAATGGGGCTCTGTAACTTTCTGAGGTCCAGTGGAGCTTTGCCATCCTCATTCTAAAGTCAAGAAGAAAATGCTAGAGAAACTCAAGGCTTTCCTCTTTTGGGAAAGAGTTTCTTAAATCCTAGGCTGGAGGATTATCATTACATCTGGTNGAAGATAGACATGCATATTGGCTTTCTTCTTTTACTGCTAGCAAAGGCAGGAAAAACAAAGAATTTAGGAAGAGGGAAAAATACAGGACTAAAAAGAATGTAAAAATTCTTGTGGAGAGAGAAAGAAGAGGGAAGCTGCAGATGACAAAGGAGTGAAAGAAAGAGGGACCTCCCTGGATGTCCAGTGGTTAAGATTTTGCCTTCCAGTGGGGGGTTGGGGGGCGGCGTGGGCTCAGTCCTTGGTCAGAGAGCTAAGATCTCACATACTTTAGCCAAAAAATCAAAACATAAAACAGAAGAAATGTTGTAACAAATTCAACAAAGGCTTTTAAAAAAGATGAAAGAAAGAGGATTAAAATATGGAAGGAGAGGAATTTGCTGTGAGAGCCAGCAAGTCCAGGCAGGTTCAGGGGACCAGCTGTTGGAAAGAACCTGGAATGGGAATAAGGAATCTTGGGTTTTCGCCCCAGATTGTTGACAGCTATCTGACCTAACCTATTTACTCTATTGCTCTGGAGTTGACTTTCCTAATTATAAAATGAGGGAATGGGGCTCTGTAACTTTCTGAGGTCCAGTGGAGCTTTGCCATCCTCATTCTAAAGTCAAGAAGAAAATGCTAGAGAAACTCAAGGCTTTCCTCTTTTGGGAAAGAGTTTCTTAAATCCTAGGCTGGAGGATTATCATTACATCTGGTTGTCATTTTTTGAAAGGCCACCTCTGGTCTGTGATCCAGTTGAGTCTGTTTTAAGCTCTGGATCACACCCAGTACAGTTTATCTTGATCTCTGTTAACTTTCACTTAGAAAGACAGAACTGATACACGATCGCATAAACATCTCTGATGGGAAATGGAACGATAAACATTCATAAATGGGGTGAAACTGTTCAGCACAGATACCATCTGAAACCAAGACCCTGATAAAGACTTAACACAGATGTCCTTGGGGCTGTGCTGCAGGTGGGCCTGGTGTAGAAGTAGGCATCATCTGGATAGCCGCATTATTTTTCAAGCCCTGGTGAGAGAAAGGCCATCTCAGGAAGGTAGGTCTGAGCAGAGAGGATATGAGGGTGGTGCCAGATATTGGCGAGCCGCATAGACCAGCAGAAAATAAACCACATCCATATTTAATATCCATCATGTGTGGAGAGGCTAGGCTGGTCTGAAAAATCTCTGATGTTACGTCTCGTGGAGTCTGGAAAGCTTAAAATATTTATGTTGTAGAAAAGCTCTGATGAGCTCTTCCCTTGGCTTAAACCTCATATCGTCTGATTTTTTTTTCCTAGCTTGGCTTAACTTAGAAACAGTTTCCAGAAGCTTCTTGGGAGAGTGCCTGTGTCTTCTGCATTGTTATATGGCCAGCACCTACAAGAGTGCTTGTCACATAGTAGCTGCTTAAGAAATGAAAGTCAAATGAACAAATCAACAGAAGCTACTCAAAGCGTTCTCAGAGGAAATCACTCTCTAGAACTGATTCTATTTAATTAAATTTATTTATTCATTTATTTATTTTTGAACTGATTCTATTTTAAAGGTCTACAGCAGGACTACATATGAAGCAAAAGGGAGTGGCAGTGAGGTACCTTCAGAACTCTGAAAATTGAAACTGTGAAATCCACACATAATGGAAGAGAGCTGACACGGGGAGGGGAGAATTGTCTTTAAAGCAGAACAAAGTAAGCTAATAAAGGATTAACAAGGAAAACAACGTCTTCTGGGTGCCAAGGTGGAGAAACGGGGCTTGGCTACAGCATTCTGTGTTGGAATCAGCATGGCTAAGGAAGTATGAGCCAACAGAACAGGAATGATCTGAGTGGAAACCGAAGGCGAGAGTCAGAGAAGCAGAGACCAGCTGTTGCCAGTGTTCACCAGGGGAGGCTGGGGGCGTGGATATCCTTTCTGAGAAAAGAAGGAGCACTCACGTTAGGAATGCCTTCACAGTGAAAATGGATTAGTCAGAGTAGCCTTGTTCTGATCCTGTATTCTCTTAGCACAAATATTGTTTGATTTCCATGGAGATTTCCTTACAGGGAACAAAAATGCTGATGCGGCCCTTTGCTGTCAGCTCAGCTCCTCTAGGCAGTTCAGCTTCTGAGATGGAGGTAGCGGTATAAGTGGTGGATTGGGCGGTAATGGCCATGAAAGGTAGGGCAGAGAATGGGGGAAGCAGGATTGGGCAGGCAGAACTTCNGTCTCTTCCCTACCCTCATCCCCTGCTCTGTGCCCTGAGAGGCTAACTGTGCTGATTATACCATTAGATCTCTTGCCTTCTGGCTTCTGATTGGTTTGGCTAGTGAGAGGAAGCAGCAGGTGATTGGAGGATGGGAGGAAACTAAGTTTAGGTATTTATTCTCTCAGCTTCCATCAAGCCAGGTCACTATGTATTGGATGTATCCACATCTCCCTTCAGCTGGTCCTCCCCTTCAGTGACTCTCTCTGGGTTCTGGGAACTACTTTCTTTATCCTTTTAACTTCTGGCCTAGAGGTGGTGCCTACTATAGAGATGCTTTTTTAAAAAAATGGGTTTCCTTTACCTTGTCTACTACACCTTTACAAATAGTCCCTTTGTTGCAGGGAAAAGTCAATTCTGACTCCCTGTTGGAACTGTTTTTTTGACTTGCTTTTTGTTGCTTTTGTTATTATAATCATACATAATGGCCTGCCTCAGAGAATCCTGCCCTTCTGCCTGACTGTTAAACTTTATTGTTCAATTGATCAGTTGTGTTCGACTGTTTGTGATCCCACGGACTGCAGCATGCTAGTCTTCCCTGTCCTTCGCCAACTCCTGGAGCTTGCTCAAATTCATGTCCATTGAGTCAGCGTTGCCATCCAACCATCTTGTCATCTGTCATCCTTTTCTCTTCCTGCAGTCAATCTTTCCCATCATCAGGTTCTTTTCTAAAGAGTCAACTCTTTGTGTAAGGTGGCCAAAGTATTGGAGCTTCAGCTTTAGCATCATTCCTTCCAATGAATAGTCAGGACTGATTTCCTTTAGGATTGACTAGTTCAGTCTCCTTGCAGTCCAAAAGATTCTCAAGAGTCTTCTCCAATACCACAGTTCAAAAGCATCAGTTCTTCAGCGTTCAGCCGTCTTCATGGTCCACCTCTCACATCTGTACATGACTACTGGAAAAACCATAGTTTTGACTATACAGGCCTTTGTCAGCAAAGTAATGTCTCTACTTTTTAATATGCTGTCTAGATTGGTCATAGCTTTTCTTCCAAGGAACAAGTGTCTTTTAATTTCATGGCTGCAGTCACCATCTGCAGTGATTTTGAAGACCCCCAAAATAAAGTCTGTCACTGTTTCCATTGTTTCCCTACCTATTTGCCATAAAGTGATGGGACTGGGTGC
>SJYW01013802.1:395297-414374 GCA_006410735.1 Raphicerus campestris
TGATGCTAAAGCTGAAACTCCATACTTTGGCCACCTCATGCGAAGAGTTGACTCATTGGAAAAGACTCTGATGCTGGGAGGGATTGGGGACAGGAGGAGAAGGGGACGACAGAGGATGAGATGGCTGGATGACATCACGGACTCGATGGATGTGAGTTTGAGTGAACTCCAGGAGTTACTGATGGACAGGGAGGCCTGGCGTGCTGTGATTCCTGGGGTTGCAAAGATTTGGACACGACTGAGGGACTAAAGTGAACTGAACTGAACTGAACTGAACTAAATTAGGATCAAATAGATGAAGGAGGATATGGTTTCTAGAAACTAAAGGAAAGAGTTGTGTAGAAGAAGATGATTTGAGAGAGACTCTGTGCCTTTGTTTGCTATAGGAGCCCGGGCACTAAAATATTCTGCGCTCATACTCTGCCCTCCCTCTGAGTTCTGTGAGGGTTCCCCACTGCCCCGACCAGAAGCCGGAGAGTACGTAGGAGAGCCTCACTGAAACAGTCTGTCAATTCCATTTCCTGGTTAAGAAAGCAGAAGGGCAAGGAGCTGAGAGTGGGTCTGAAGGACAAAGAGAAGATAGCCTGTGCTTTCCTTTAGGTCCTTACAGAGGTGGCACTGAACATCTCCAGGACCAAGTCGAGGAAGAGAAGGATAAAGAAACCGCACCTGGATCATCCGAAAATGGTATAACTCGTTCCTCCATAACTGAGATTCTGAACCTGCATCAGTAGAATACTTCAGTCTTTCACATTAGGTTTAGATTCAGTAGGCTCAGTAGGCCATACTGAGGGGGTTTTTGGAAGTGTACTTTTGGCTGATATGAAAAGAACTCTCCTTTCAACTAGCTAACTTGTTATTCCAACCAAGAAGGAATGTAATGCAAAAATAAATGGAAATGAATTACTGTTGAAGAAAAGGAAATTGGGAACCAGTAGGGAGAGGATGTAGGGATGGGCACCGACTGGGGGAAGTGAAGCTTTCCAAGCCCTCAGCTGATGACTCACTGCTCCAATCGAGCTTTGTCACATAGGGATGGGCACCACTGGCTCTGAGGGAGTCTGGGAAAACAAGTGTTTCTACCTAAGCACATGGAGGCTCTGCTCCAAGGCGGGTTTTTGGTAGAAGACAGGACAGTGGCTATTGAACAGGCAACTAGTAATGTCTACTATGTGACAGAAAACTAAGACTCATGGATGTGAAGGAATTTACCCCCCAATTCAAAGCTAATAAATGATGGAGCTGGGATTCGGATTTTGCACTTTTTGACTTCAAAGCAAATGCATTTCTCCCACAGTACTATATTGAGTAGTGATGGTAGCTTGGTGCTGGCCTCTTAGCTTAACACAAGTGTGCTCAGCTACTCAGTTGTGTCTGACTGTTTGCAACCCCATGAACTATAGCCCACCAGGCTCCTCTGTCCATGGGATTTTCCAGGCAAGAATACTGGAATGGGTTGCCATGCCATCCTCCAGGGGAATCTTCCTGATGCAGGGATTGAAACCATGTCTCCTGCATCTCCTGCCCTGCAGGCGGAGTCTTTACCACTGAGCCATCAGGGAAGCCCTCTTACCTTAACATGTAGTGATGAAATACTGGTTTATTTGATACTTAGTAGATACTGGTACTTGGTAAAAGACTGACATTTATTCTGCAGGTAACGATGGCTTTGGGCAAATGGAGAAGAAAAAACAGGGTATTTTTAGGGAAGGAATTAATCTTATCTAGAGTCAGAAACACTGGATATTGGTTCTAGTTTTGCCAGTAACTTGAACTTTCTGACTCTTTGGTATGATTTTTTAAAAATTATCTATACAATGGAAATAGTCCACATAATCAGAACACAGATATTGTAAAATGTAAGGACAGTGTTAACAAATGCTTTAATATCCATGAATAAGGTGTTGCAAGGAAAAGCTTTAGACATGTTAAACATGCATTTTTGACCATGGTACCCAGCAAGAACATTCCAGATAAAGGCAGAACATCACTTCTATTGGAGGAAGTAAGAGTGGGATTAAACACTACCAAAATTGAAGAATGCAGAAAAATGACTGTTAGGAACACAAATCATAGAGAATAATAAGGCTTCCTCTTTTCTGTTTCTCAAAGAACCTGTCTGTCTCTGATTCCTGGACATAAGGGGCACCTGCAGAGAGGATCAAGTGCTGAGATAGGCTGTCACTGAAATCCTTGCAGGAGACATTTTCTAACATATGGATCCTGAGGAAACTCTGTGGAATTCCAAAACTGCTTCTCTTAGTCTCATTTCAGAGAGAAAATGTGAAAAAGACAATTGCTACTGTGGTTTGCAAGATACGAGGAATTGGGCTAAAAATCCTTGGAGACTTGTGGTAGGTAATAGATCCATAGGATTTCAGAACTGGTAGCAACTCAGCTTCAGAAACTACCTCGATGTGCAGGTTGTCATATCAAAAGGTATAAATGCTTTTCAAATGCTTAAACATGTACTCAGGGTTGCTGTTGAGAGAAATACAGAAATACAGATTGAGAGAAATCTAGAAATATAGATTGCCTGAGTCTGAATTTGGAATTCAAACTCTGCACTTCATCTTTCTGATCTATTTGCTCCTCTGTGAAGCAGAATAGTAACAGAAATTTTCTTTTGTTACTTTGATTAGAAAAGTTAACCCTTGGCACAGAGTACGTACTCCATAAATTCTAACCCTTAGATTAGTATGTGTCTGTAAACTCTAAGAGTTATGTAGCCACGGTTTCTATATTCAGGGAAGCCTAAGTCTTCTCCAGCCCACCTCTGCCTGGAGGTGGGTTGGTAGAGGGAGACACCTAGAAGTCGGAGTCAGATAGATCAGGTGCTGAGTCCTGCTGTGTCCTCTAACACTGTGCCCTTCATTCAGTCACTTTAATTCTCTGAACCCCAGTTCCTTCTCTGTTTGACTGAGAACAGTGTCTTCTTGGACCCTTGTCCGTGGCAGCCCAATACAAGTCTTGATGGAGATACATTCAATCCATTCATTAACTTTCACAAGAACTCCATTCACACTCCATTCACATTTCTAAGAATTAGAAACATCTTCATGTTTCTGTGGGTCATAATGGTCGTAGGAAGAGATCACAGAGAGCGCTCACCATTTCCCTTGGAAAACTCCATCAGATTTCTCTCTTCTCCCAGTTCTTTCTTTCTTCCTTTAAAAAAATTTATTTATTTATTTATTTATTTATTTTTGGGTGTCCTGGGTCTCCGTTGATGCATGAAGGCTTTCTCTAGTTGTGAATGGCGGGGGCGGGGGGAGTTACTCTCTAATTGTGGCTTATGGGCTCTAGAGTGAGGGCTCAGTAGTTGTGTCATATGGGCTTAGTTGTGTCATACAGGCTTAGTTGTGTCATATTTGCCCCATGGCACATGGAATCTTCCTGGACTAGGGATTGAACTAGTGTCCCCTGCATTGGCAAGCAGGTTTTTGACCACTGGACCAACAGGGAAAAACCCCTCACTTCTTCTTAAACTTGCTCCCAAATGCATTCAATCCCACTACCTTTCCCTTTTCCTCCTTTATTTTCCAGAGAAAGGTGTAGCTTCTGCAGGAAACCTGGGTGTCAGTCTTTTGATGTATTTATCACAACTGGCTTATCAAAGTATTTCTCCTTAGAGCCAATTCTCTTATCAGCTTAAAGAAGATTTATTTTTCTCTGATCAGCCAAAGACTCTTTCATTGAAGAGAAGCCGTCTTGGGTAGCTTCCATTTGCACTTCCAGGTCTCTTCCCTACCCTCATCCCCTGCTCTGTGCCCTGAGAGGCTAACTGTGCTGATTATACCATTAGATCTCTTGCCTTTTGGCTTCTGATTGGTTTGGCTAGTGAGAGGAAGCAGCAGGTGATTGGAGGATGGGAGGAAACTGAGTTTAGGTATTTATTCTCTCAGCTTCCATCAAGCCAGGTCACTATGTATTGGATGTATCCATATCTCCCTTCAGCTGGTCCTCCCCTTCAGTGACTCTCTCTGGGTTCTGGGAACTACTTTATCCTTTTAACTTCTGGCCTAGAGGTGGTGCCTACTATGGAGATGCTTTTTTAAAAAAATGGGTTTCCTTTACCTTATCTACTACACCTTTACAAATAGTCCCTTTGTTGCAGGGAAAAGTCAATTCTGACTCCCTGTTGGAACTGCTTTTTTGACTTGCTTTTTGTTGCTTTTGTTATTATAATCATACATAATGGCCTGCCTCAGAGAATCCTGCCCTTCTGCCTGACTGTTAAACTTTATTGTTCAATTGATCAGTTGTGTTCGACTGTTTGTGATCCCACGGACTGCAGCATGCTAGTCTTCCCTGTCCTTCGCCAACTCCTGGAGCTTGCTCAAATTCATGTCCATTGAGTCAGCGTTGCCATCCAACCATCTTGTCATCTGTCATCCTTTTCTCTTCCTGCAGTCAATCTTTCCCATCATCAGGTTCTTTTCTAATGAGTCAACTCTTTGTGTAAGGTGGCCAAAGTATTGGAGCTTCAGCTTTAGCATCATTCCTTCCAATGAATAGTCAGGACTGATTTCCTTTAGGATTGACTAGTTCAGTCTCCTTGCAGTCCAAAAGATTCTCAAGAGTCTTCTCCAATACCACAGTTCAAAAGCATCAGTTCTTCAGCGTTCAGCCGTCTTCATGGTCCACCTCTCACATCTGTACATGACTACTGGAAAAACCATAGTTTTGACTATACAGGCCTTTGTCAGCAAAGTAATGTCTCTACTTTTTAATATGCTGTCTAGATTGGTCATAGCTTTTCTTCCAAGGAACAAGTGTCTTTTAATTTCATGGCTGCAGTCACCATCTGCAGTGATTTTGAAGACCCCCAAAATAAAGTCTGTCACTGTTTCCATTGTTTCCCTACCTATTTGCCATAAAGTGATGGGACTGGGTGCAATGGTCTTTGTTTTCTGAATGTTGAGTTTTAAGCCAGGTTTTTCACTCTCCTCTTTCACCTTCATCAAGAGGCTCTTTAGTTCTTCTTCACTTTCTGCCATAAGGGTGGTGTCGTCTGCATATCTGAGGTTATTGATATTTCTTCCTGTAATCTTGATTCCAGCTTGTACTTCATCCAGCCTGGCATTTCGCATGATGTACTCGGCATATAAGTTAAATAAGCAGGGTGATAATATACAGCGTTGATGTACTCCTTTTCCAATTTTGAACCAGTTCATTGTTCCATGTCCAGTTCTAACTGTTGCTTCTTGACCTGCATATAGGTCATGACTGTTAAACTAAAGTGCTTTTGTTCAGGACCCTGTCAACCTGTGGATGGCAGGAAGGAAGAAATTAACACATTCCCTGCCTGAGGCTTGCCATTCTAAGAGATATTTGCAAGATTAATGGCCTTTTTACTTTGTTTCCTCACCTTTCCCCATCTCTGATCTATAAAAGAAGCTGGCATCCAGATCCCAATAAGATGGTTATTTTGCAACATTAGTCTGCCATCTTCTTGGTCAGGTCGTTTTCCAAATAAAGTTGTATTCCTTGCCTCAACACCTCTTCTCTTCATTGTGCTGTTGTGTGGTAAGCAGAGCGAGCTTGGACTCGGTAACTCCTTCATTTAAATACCCTCAATTATATCATTTGAGTGTACCATTTATTTCTAGATACAGCAAACTAGTCATTTGTTCCTCCCTTCATTCCTTCAAAAGTAATAATTGAGCAACCATTTCTGGCCAAAAATTATTCCAGCGACTGGGACACAAAAGACAATAAGACATTCTAATTTCTATGAGCTCAGTCCTGGTGAAGGAACAGACAAGTGAGCAGATGGTAACAGTGAAGTTGTGATAAGAGGTGCAAGAGCATTTCTGTTCTGAGAGGACATGAGGAGGTTCCTGAATCATTTCAGGAAGGCTAGCAAAGAAGTATTTTCTGAAGGAGACAAAAAATGTGTTGATCCTTGAAGGGAGAGTGGGAATTAGCCGGGTGTCTGGCAAAGGTGATAAAGAGAGCAGGATGTGCTAGAAGAAACAGCACTGGAAAAATGCTAGAAGGAAGACCGGTTGAAGGGGGCCAGTGTTCAGATGGTGCTTGAATGAGTGATTTAAGACTGGATCAGTCAATGTAATAACTTGTCTTTTTTTTTTTTTTTTTGGCTATGGAATAAATTGTCTTGATCCCAAACATTATGGGAGCCAAAGAAGGATTTTTTTGTTTTAGAAAGATTTCTATGGATGCAATGTGGAGTGGGACTGTGGAAGCAGTGAAGACAGTTGGGAGGGTAGAATAAAGGATTAAGTGAGAAGTAAGGGCTTAAGCTGGGGCTTCCCAGTAGGCACAAGTGGTAAAGAATCCACCTCCCAATGCAGGAGATATAAGAGACATGGGTTCAATCCCTGGGTTGGGAAGATCCCCTGTAGAGGGGCACGGCAACCCACTCCAGTATTCTTGCCTGGAGAATCCCATGGACAGAGGAGGCTGGCAAGCTATAGGCCATAGGGTCATCACTTCCAGCTGCTTTCCAGTTTTAAAAGGGAATATAGAACTATAGACATGGNCACTGAGGAAGGCTTTCTTATCTCTCCTTGCTATTCTTTGGAACTCTGCATTCAAATAGGTATATCTTTCCTTTTCTCCCTTGGCTTTCATGTCGTTTCTTTCCTCAGCTATTTGTAAGGCCTCTTTGGACAACCATTTTGCCACTTTGCTTTTTTTTTTCCTTGATCACTGCCTCCTGTACAATGTCATAAACCTCTGTCCATAGTTCTTCAGGCTCTCTGTCTATCAGATCTAATCCCTTGAATCTATTTGTCACTTCCACTGTATAATTATAAGGGATTTAATTTAGGTCATACCTGAATGGTCTAGTGGTTTTCCCTACTTTCTTCAATTTAAGTCTGAATTTGGCAATAAGGATTTCTCTAGTTACTAAAGAGCTCTCTAAAGGAGTTCTTGGAGTAGCTTAAGATAGGATCTTGAATTTTGAAGTTTCTTATGTGAAATCTTTCTGAGAAGTCACCTGTTTCTTATTCTTATTTAATCTCTAGCGTAATAGATACTTCAGGAAAACCACATTTCCAACTAAGCGACTGCAGCTTAACCTTCTTTCAATGAAAGATATGTTTGGAGCTTCTGTACTTAAAACTCACTAACATTGATTTCTTCATGAGGTTTCTAAATGCTTTTCATCTGCCCTTCATTTGAAATCCTAAAATCTCTGTTGAAGAGGAACTCCTGGTTACAGTAACCAGAAATTGAGGAAAAACTTGCTTCTTTCCTCCCAGCTCTAGAAATTGAGTTAGCTTGGGTGAAAGCCTTAGGAGAAAAGTGTGATTATCGCCTTTGAATTAGACTTCTTTGAGCAAAGGAAATGTCTTTTTTTAATTAATGAAGGATAGAACTAAAGTGAAATTCAAGCATGGTGTGAATTCCTTTTACCAGGGAGTTAGTCATAATCACATTCCTTTTGACAGCAATCATCTGATCTGAAGAAAATAAAAAACCTGAGGGCTGACACCTTCTACCTGGATGTGGAGGAGGTTGGGGGTGGATGTATCACTTCACCTTGGGCTTTTCAGTGTCAAATATTCTCACCTGAAAGCACTTGTCTGCTAGGTGACTTGTATGGGGAGGCTTTTGCAGTTGGTAGTGAGAAAATCTGGAGAAGGCAATGGCAACCCACTCCAGTACTCTTGCCTGGAGAATCCCATGGGTGGAGGAGCCTGGTAGGCTGCAGTCCATGTGGTTGATAAGAGTTGGACATGACTCTTATCATGAGTGAGTTCACTTTCATTTTTCACTTTGATGCATTGGAGAAGGAAATGGCAACCCACTCCAGTTTCCTTGCCTGGAGAATCCCAGGGACGGGGGAGTCTGGTGGGCTGCCGTCTATGGGATCGCACAGAGTAGGACATGACTGAAGCAACTTAGCAGCAGCAGCAGTGAGGAAATCTCATCTGGTTAGATGGTGACCTAGATCATTGAGGCTTGTGAGGCTTCCTTGAGTTTATCAAGATGAATATCATGGGGGAAAAGGGCATCTTTGTGACAGATGCACCAAGAGCATTCTGTGTTCATTATCTTGACTGACTTCATAACTGCTACATAGCAAATTCCATTGAAGCTTCTGTATGTCAACTACATGCATTTATTTCTGCTAAAAATCATGCTATAACTGAACATCTAGGTCTACTGCCTTAAGGAAAATGTGGAAAGGTGGAGAAAAAGTCTGACAGTAAAGATAAACCTTTGTCTTCCTCACCAGTAGGGGGTTATCTTGTTTCCATGGTACTCATGAAGGAAGCAAGGTTCAAGGAGAAATTTTGGTTTCATGTAGATAACCCTGCTCAGGAAATGTGTATTTCTGGGCCAGCAGTCTGCTTGATATATAATTTGACAGAGGAGATCTGGGATCTTGAGAGTCCCAGCCTTTCCAAGCAACACGGTTGTAGTTAAAATGGGAATTAAGGAGCTTGAGGGGTTTTAGATATGTGGGGGCTTCCTAGAAGAATAAGCCTGGGGACAGGCGTGCTCCTTCTCTGTAGCTGCCTAACACTGAAAACCAATTTTATTTATCTTATCTTAGAGATAAATTGATCTCATCTTAGAGATAAACTCATCTTAGAGAGCTCTCACCTGTAATTATCTATTTATGGTTGAAATTCTCTGCTTCTGAATTCAAAAGCTGGTATACCAGTGACTTAATTCTGTGAACCAAGGATCTGGTTAAATCTAAGTGTGAATTTTAAGGTATTAAATACCTGGTGTGTATGCTTTGTCTACCAATCCCCTCCTTTTCTATAAACTTTATCAACCGCTCTAAAAACCAAGGGAAATGGAAACAAAGTCAACCTATGTACATAAGTGTCCTTCAGATCTACAAAATACCTCCCTCACTGGATTGTTGGCAAAGAAAATACTGACCTCCAATAGAAAACCAACAGTGGAGGTACTGAGAAGTTTGTCTTTCCCACCTTAGAAATGCAGGGCGGCACAATCGCCATTCACTTGTTTAATTAGCTAGTCAATTAAAGGACTCCACTGCAGCTGAGTCCTGTGAAACTGGCGTCTCTGTATAGGTGGTGTTATGGTATAGGCTTCTCAGTCATGTGGCTCTAGATATCAAACTATGGTGTGATGGACTAGGAGGAGGCAACTGTAACTAGCTGTAACTGGGGAGTGGAGAGAAGAGGTTGAACAGCATCACATCAGTTGTAAACTTTTACAACAAGAGACGGGGTAGTATAGGATTTCACTCTGCCCATGGGAATTGGGCCAGGCCTTAGGCTACTTCTGTGTGGATATCTCTCTGGGCTTTGGCCTTATGTGCATTTTGCCTGCTTTTTGACCACTGTGCTCAGTCCAGCCTGAATCTCTGCTTATGACTCCTCTTAAAATTTGGGATTCAGCTTTTATAAGTTCAAACCCTGACTAACCTTTGTGTGTGTATGTGCTAAGTCACTTCAGTGTGTCCGACTCCTTTGCAACCTTATGGACCGTAGCTGACCAGGCCCCTCGGTCCATGGGATTCTCCAGGCAAGAATTCTGGAGTGGGTTGCTACTCCCTTCTCCAGGGGATTTTCCCAACTCAGGGATTGAATCCACATCTCTTGCGTCTCCTGCATTGGCAGGCAGATTCTTTACCACTAGTGCCACCTTGGAAGGCCTTAATAAAAAATTCCTCAGTTATGCCAAGGCCACTTTGAGTTCAGCTCACTCTTTGGGGTTCTTAGTATTCACTGTTTACCTAGAGCTGGTCAACACCGGCACCAAAGCCCAGTGGCTACCTTTCCAGCAGGTTGGATGTAGCCATGTATCATTTCTTAGCACCAGATCTTTCTCAAACTGTCTCTGTGCTGTACTTAGCTGCTTCGACTGTGTCTGACTCTTTGCAACCCCATGGACTGTATAGCACACCAGGCTCCTCTGTCCATGGGATTCTCCAGGCAAGAAGACTGGAAGATGTGTATAAGAGACAGGCCTAACACTGAAAACCAATTTTATTTATCTTATCTTAGAGATAAATTGATCTCATCTTAGAGATAAACTCATCTTAGAGAGCTCTCACCTGTAATTATCTATTTATGGTTGAAATTCTCTGCTTCTGAATTCAAAAGCTGGTATACCAGTGACTTAATTCTGTGAACCAAGGATCTGGTTAAATCTAAGTGTGAATTTTAAGGTATTAAATACCTGGTGTGTATGCTTTGTCTACCAATCCCCTCCTTTTCTATAAACTTTATCAACCGCTCTAAAAACCAAGGGAAATGGAAACAAAGTCAACCTATGTACATAAGTGTCCTTCAGATCTACAAAATACCTCCCTCACTGGATTGTTGGCAAAGAAAATACTGACCTCCAATAGAAAACCAACAGTGGAGGTACTGAGAAGTTTGTCTTTCCCACCTTAGAAATGCAGGGCGGCACAATCGCCATTCACTTGTTTAATTAGCTAGTCAATTAAAGGACTCCACTGCAGCTGAGTCCTGTGAAACTGGCGTCTCTGTATAGGTGGTGTTATGGTATAGGCTTCTCAGTCATGTGGCTCTAGATATCAAACTATGGTGTGATGGACTAGGAGGAGGCAACTGTAACTAGCTGTAACTGGGGAGTGGAGAGAAGAGGTTGAACAGCATCACATCAGTTGTAAACTTTTACAACAAGAGACGGGGTAGTATAGGATTTCACTCTGCCCATGGGAATTGGGCCAGGCCTTAGGCTACTTCTGTGTGGATATCTCTCTGGGCTTTGGCCTTATGTGCATTTTGCCTGCTTTTTGACCACTGTGCTCAGTCCAGCCTGAATCTCTGCTTATGACTCCTCTTAAAATTTGGGATTCAGCTTTTATAAGTTCAAACCCTGACTAACCTTTGTGTGTGTATGTGCTAAGTCACTTCAGTGTGTCCGACTCCTTTGCAACCTTATGGACCGTAGCTGACCAGGCCCCTCGGTCCATGGGATTCTCCAGGCAAGAATTCTGGAGTGGGTTGCTACTCCCTTCTCCAGGGGATTTTCCCAACTCAGGGATTGAATCCACATCTCTTGCGTCTCCTGCATTGGCAGGCAGATTCTTTACCACTAGTGCCACCTTGGAAGGCCTTAATAAAAAATTCCTCAGTTATGCCAAGGCCACTTTGAGTTCAGCTCACTCTTTGGGGTTCTTAGTATTCACTGTTTACCTAGAGCTGGTCAACACCGGCACCAAAGCCCAGTGGCTACCTTTCCAGCAGGTTGGATGTAGCCATGTATCATTTCTTAGCACCAGATCTTTCTCAAACTGTCTCTGTGCTGTACTTAGCTGCTTCGACTGTGTCTGACTCTTTGCAACCCCATGGACTGTATAGCACACCAGGCTCCTCTGTCCATGGGATTCTCCAGGCAAGAAGACTGGAATGGGTTGCCATGCCCTTCAACCCAGGGATCNGAACTAAAGTGAAATTCAAGCATGGTGTGAATTCCTTTTACCAGGGAGTTAGTCATAATCACATTCCTTTTGACAGCAATCATCTGATCTGAAGAAAATAAAAAACCTGAGGGCTGACACCTTCTACCTGGATGTGGAGGAGGTTGGGGGTGGATGTATCACTTCACCTTGGGCTTTTCAGTGTCAAATATTCTCACCTGAAAGCACTTGTCTGCTAGGTGACTTGTATGGGGAGGCTTTTGCAGTTGGTAGTGAGAAAATCTGGAGAAGGCAATGGCAACCCACTCCAGTACTCTTGCCTGGAGAATCCCATGGGTGGAGGAGCCTGGTAGGCTGCAGTCCATGTGGTTGATAAGAGTTGGACATGACTCTTATCATGAGTGAGTTCACTTTCATTTTTCACTTTGATGCATTGGAGAAGGAAATGGCAACCCACTCCAGTTTCCTTGCCTGGAGAATCCCAGGGACGGGGGAGTCTGGTGGGCTGCCGTCTATGGGATCGCACAGAGTAGGACATGACTGAAGCAACTTAGCAGCAGCAGCAGTGAGGAAATCTCATCTGGTTAGATGGTGACCTAGATCATTGAGGCTTGTGAGGCTTCCTTGAGTTTATCAAGATGAATATCATGGGGGAAAAGGGCATCTTTGTGACAGATGCACCAAGAGCATTCTGTGTTCATTATCTTGACTGACTTCATAACTGCTACATAGCAAATTCCATTGAAGCTTCTGTATGTCAACTACATGCATTTATTTCTGCTAAAAATCACGCTATAACTGAACATCTAGGTCTACTGCCTTAAGGAAAATGTGGAAAGGTGGAGAAAAAGTCTGACAGTAAAGATAAACCTTTGTCTTCCTCACCAATAGGGGGTTATCTTGTTTCCATGGTACTCATGAAGGAAGCAAGGTTCAAGGAGAAATTTTGGTTTCATGTAGATAACCCTGCTCAGGAAATGTGTATTTCTGGGCCAGCAGTCTGCTTGATATATAATTTGACAGAGGAGATCTGGGATCTTGAGAGTCCCAGCCTTTCCAAGCAACACGGTTGTAGTTAAAATGGGAATTAAGGAGCTTGAGGGGTTTTAGATATGTGGGGGCTTCCTAGAAGAATAAGCCTGGGGACAGGCGTGCTCCTTCTCTGTGGCTGCCTAACACTGAAAACCAATTTTATTTATCTTATCTTAGAGATAAATTGATCTCATCTTAGAGATAAACTCATCTTAGAGAGCTCTCACCTGTAATTATCTATTTATGGTTGAAATTCTCTGCTTCTGAATTCAAAAGCTGGTATACCAGTGACTTAATTCTGTGAACCAAGGATCTGGTTAAATCTAAGTGTGAATTTTAAGGTATTAAATACCTGGTGTGTATGCTTTGTCTACCAATCCCCTCCTTTTCTATAAACTTTATCAACCGCTCTAAAAACCAAGGGAAATGGAAACAAAGTCAACCTATGTACATAAGTGTCCTTCAGATCTACAAAATACCTCCCTCACTGGATTGTTGGCAAAGAAAATACTGACCTCCAATAGAAAACCAACAGTGGAGGTACTGAGAAGTTTGTCTTTCCCACCTTAGAAATGCAGGGCGGCACAATCGCCATTCACTTGTTTAATTAGCTAGTCAATTAAAGGACTCCACTGCAGCTGAGTCCTGTGAAACTGGCGTCTCTGTATAGGTGGTGTTATGGTATAGGCTTCTGGTCAGTCATGTGGCTCTAGATATCAAACTATGGTGTGATGGACTAGGAGGAGGCAACTGTAACTAGCTGTAACTGGGGAGTGGAGAGAAGAGGTTGAACAGCATCACATCAGTTGTAAACTTTTACAACAAGAGACGGGGTAGTATAGGATTTCACTCTGCCCATGGGAACTGGGCCAGGCCTTAGGCTACTTCTGTGTGGATATCTCTCTGGGCTTTGGCCTTATGTGCATTTTGCCTGCTTTTTGGCCACTGTGCTCAGTCCAGCCTGAATCTCTGCTTATGACTCCTCTTAAAATTTGGGATTCAGCTTTTATAAGTTCAAACCCTGACTAACCTTTGTGTGTGTATGTGCTAAGTCACTTCAGTGTGTCCGACTCCTTTGCAACCTTATGGACCGTAGCCGACCAGGCCCCTCGGTCCATGGGATTCTCCAGGCAAGAATTCTGGAGTGGGTTGCTACTCCCTTCTCCAGGGGATTTTCCCAACTCAGGGACTGAATCCACATCTCTTGCGTCTCCTGCATTGGCAGGCAGATTCTTTACCACTAGTGCCACCTTGGAAGGCCTTAATAAAAAATTCCTCAGTTATGCCAAGGCCACTTTGAGTTCAGCTCACTCTTTGGGGTTCTTAGTATTCACTGTTTACCTAGAGCTGGTCAACACCGGCACCAAAGCCCAGTGGCTACCTTTCCAGCAGGTTGGATGTAGCCATGTATCATTTCTTAGTACCAGATCTTTCTCAAACTGTCTCTGTGCTGTACTTAGCTGCTTCGACTGTGTCTGACTCTTTGCAACCCCATGGACTGTATAGCACACCAGGCTCCTCTGTCCATGGGATTCTCCAGGCAAGAAGACTGGAGTGGGTTGCCATGCCCTTCAACCCAGGGATTGAACCCAGACTCTCGCATTGCAGATAGACTCTTTACTGTCTGAGCCACCAGGAAAGCCCAAGAATAATGGAGTGGGTAGCCTATCCCTTCTCCAGGGAATCTTCCTGACCTAAGGAATTGAACTGGGATCTCCTGCATTGCAGGCAGATTCTTTACCAGCTGAGCTCCTAGGGAAACTCAAACTGTCTAGTTGAACACTATCTTTATCTTAATTATATTAAGTCTCTCAGAAAAGTATTAAGTATTGAAAAGGGGAATAGTAAGAAAATAGTCAAAGGTGAGAGAATTCAATGATAGAAACTGGAATCAGGTGAGCTAAAACCTGTGCCTTTAGAAGTTGTTATTTTCTTTAGAGGGATTTCTTTTTTTTTAATTTTTAAAAATTTATTTTTATTTTTTAAATTTTTATTTATTTATTTTATTTTATTTCTTGTTTGAGGGATTTCTTAAGGAAAGCTGTCTGTGATCAAGACATTCTTCCTATAAACCTACATGTAGGAGGCTAATACTCGATGATGTAATTGAAGCCAATGGCTTTAAACTTTGAGACTCCTGATACATAACAAATAGAAGCCCACTGTAGGAGTAGCAGGGGAGAATAGATGCAGAAATCTTCTACTAGCCTACTGTCGTAACTGGCCCAGGGAATGCTCACGATGCTGGGGAGAATGATACTTCTGAAAGTGCCTAAACATGATACTTGTTGAAAGATGCTTGCCTACTTGAGTGCTTAAAAATCATTCCTATTAAGGGAAACACCTCAAGCTGGTAAGTGTGGTCACTGCGTTCACTTCTCCAAATTCTCGGGCTGCTCCTAGGGAAACTCCTTATCTAGNTAGAAAGCCATCAGATGGGTTTTTGGATTGAAACACCCTTTCAAATGCAGAAGACTAAAGCCTTGAGTTGACTTTTTCCAGAGTGTGTCAGAAGAGTGGAAAAGCACAATACAATAAGGCAGGCATATTCTTATTTTGGGGGTAAATGCTCAGGAAATACCAGGGGGAAAACCTGAGATCTGACTCTACCTTGCCCATCAGATCTCTGCTGCATGACCTTATCACGGGTGGGATTCCTCATGCTGGCTCCTGGCAAGTATCCTATCATTTTGCCTATTCATACTGTTCATGGGGTTCTCAAGGCAAGAATACTGAAGTNACCTTGCCCATCAGATCTCTGCTGCATGACCTTATCACGGGTGGGATTCCTCATGCTGGCTCCTGGCAAGTATCCTATCATTTTGCCTATTCATACTGTTCATGGGGTTCTCAAGGCAAGAATACTGAAGTGGTTTGCTATTCCCTTCTCCAGTGGACCACATTCTGTCAGGCCTCTCCACCATGACCCGCCCGTCTTGGGTTGCCCCGTGGGCATGGCTTAGTTTTATTGAGTTAGACAAGGCTGTGGTCCTAGTGTGATTAGATTGACTAGTTTTCTGTGTGGAGCGGTGGCTGCGTGGACACAGGAGGGCCTAGAGGAGCTATTCCACATTCAAGGTAAGGAGGTGCGGTGGTAAGGAGATATCCCTCATCTAAGGTAAGGAGCAGTGGCTGCGCTTTGCTGGAGCAGCCGTGAAGAGATACCCCACGTCCAAGGTAAGGGAAACCCAAGTAAGGCAGTAAGTGTTGCAAGAGGGCATCAGAGGGCAGACACAATGAAACCATAATCACAGAAGACAGGGTACCACCACCAATTAGAGCTTTAAACACATCCTCCAACAGGGGGCACTTAATAACCATAGAAAAAGGAAAGCTTGACTAAGTTATGAAACATCGACTGCTTTTGTAAATTTGCCTGAAAACCAGACTGAGAGTGTGGGTTTGTGTGTGTGCTCAGTCATGTCTGACTCTTTATGACTCCATGGACTGTAACCTACTAGACTCCTCTGTCCACAGAATTTTCCAGGCAAGAATACTGAAATGGGTTGCCATACCCTCCTCCAGGGGACCTTCTTAACCCAGGGATTCAATTCTTGTCTCCTGTGTTTCCTGAGCTGGCAGGCGGATTCTGAAGTGTGGATACTCTCATTTTAAAGAGGGAATGCTCTACCACCATGATATTAAATGCAGGGAAACATTTTTAACTGGAGTCGACCAGAAGATCCTTGTCTTCTAGAAAACTGAAATGGAGAACAGGTAAGCGATGACTGTCTGCTGAGCTGATTAGAAAGTTACCCAAGACTTTTTGTTTGTTTGGCTGTACCAGGTCTTTGTTGCAACTTGAAGGTTCTTAGTTGCCTGACTAGGGTTCCAACCCAGGCCCCCTGCACTGGGAGCACAGAGTCTTCTTCACCAGGGAAATCCAAAGCCCTCCTAGGACAAGAGGTTCATAGCTGTGGAACCTCTTATTCAGAGGCCTGAGGTCTCTGGAACCACTTTGGAGAGTTTCTCACATTATGAGTCCCATCATCCCAAATGCCCTCTCTCTCAGTGTCCCTGTTGACAGGGACACAGTCTTGAGACTCCTGTCAAAGAGACGGATCCAGAGAAGGAACTCAGTGCCTGGAGCCCATCTTAGAACATGACTGTTACTTAGGGTGCTGAGTTTTATAAGAATTGATGAGAGTAAGTGAAAACAAAATGTGAAATGTCAACTCATGCTACATTGATTTGTAGCTAATACTCCATGGGAAATAGATGGAGAAACAGTGGAAATAGTGTCAGACTTTATTTGGGGGGGCTCCAAAATCACTGCAGATGGTGATTGCAGCCATGAAATTACAAGAGGTTTACTCCTTGGAAGGAAAGTTATGATCAAAAGCAGAGACATTACTTTGCCGACTAAGGTCCGTCTAGTCAAGGCTATGGTGTTTCCAGTAGTCATGTATGGATGTGAGAGTTGGATGTGAAGAGGGCTGAGCACCAAAGAATTGATGCTTTTGAACTGTGGTGTTGGAGAAGACTCTTGAGAGTCCCTTGGACTGCAAGGAGATCCAACCAGTCCATTCCGAAGGAGATCAGCCCTGGGATTTCTTTGGAAGGAATGACGCTAAAGCTGAAACTCCAGTACTTTGGCCACCTCATGCGAAGAGGTGACTCATTGGAAAAGACTCTGATGTGGGGAGGGATTAGGGGCAGGAGGAAAAGGGGATGACCGAGGGTGAGATGGCTGGATGGCATCACTGACTCGATGGACATGAGTCTGAGTGAACTCTGGGAGTTGGTGATGGACAGGGAGGCCTGGCATGTTGCAATTCATGGGGTCAAAAAGAGTCGGACACAACTGAGTGACTGAACTGAACTGAATGCACACTTACCATCTTATCTATAATCTTTGAAAGCAATGGAATGCTATTAACAGAACAAAGCAAAAGTTACCTGACATTTGGGTTTAAGAGAAATCTAAGCTCAAGATTGCCCAACAACTTTTTCTGGCTTCTCTTCCTCCCCTCTGTGACATCTGGCAGAGATCCTAAAGTCAGTGATGAGTTCAGAGGCACAAAAGTACCTTGGTCTTTATAAATTCAACCCAACTCTACTCTTCCAGTATTAGGACAAAATAGACACCTTGATTCACACAGGGTTAAGGTTTATCAGAAAGGACTAAATTAGAGGCATAAAACTGTTACTTGGGAGAAAAGACATGCTAACAAGAAAATTAAGGAAGCAGCTAGAATACAGAAATAAAGGGGTCAACAGACTGGAGGTCATATGGAGACAACCATCTTAGTGGGAATAAAGTGGGTAGAATTGAGCCAGCTGGAAAGAAGATTGTTAACTAAAACAACTGGATTACTTATTGGGGGAAACAAAGTGCATGGTATTAGTCACCTATGCACAAGGAAATTGAGTAGCAGCTTTCGGCAGTAAGGTTGAGTCAGGCTGAATGAGGTGTTTTGATAACCATTCCAGCATCTAAGTACTTGACTTTGGAATGAGATCTGAGGTTCAAATTCCAGTACCTCTCATGAGGGAGACTGGGCAGTTGGCCTCAGAGCATCACCTATAAAAGTGTGTAACTGTCTGAAACTGAGTAGTTGAGATTCATTTATCTGGCAGTGGGCCATTACTTCAGTGTTTTCTCAGGTAAGTCGGAAATATTACAATTGACTGCTGTAATACCTCAGAGTGAGATTTCTCCATCAGTTCCAGGACATCAGGTGACAGCTACAGCTTGCTTCACTGAATCAGACAGGTATTCTATAAAATGAATCTAAATCTTACTGTTCAGGAGAATTAAATACATGCATTTGTTAATCATATATGACAAACATCAGACCTTAACTGGTTTATTGAAACAGTCCAGAGATCTTAGGTGGAGTTAAGCCACCAAAAAATGCAAGGGAAAGACAGCAAGATATGTTCCAAGTTATGACAGATCTCTTCTGCCTTTTTATATCTATTTGGTCATTTAGTCTGACACAAACATGTGCATGACTAAGCTCATGACATTTAACCAGTCATCTGGCCACACCAAATTTCTGTTCACATAATGACAGAAACCACACATTACCCACAGTTGACATTTGAGTCAGTGTACACAGAAGCCGTGTAAGCAGATAGGACGTTGTGATACAGGAAGTGACTGTTGTTCCCTTAAGACAACTAGCTACTCACTGAGCAAGACAGGAATGACAGCTACCTGACTACGTGTAGTTTGGGGCTAAGATTCATTCTGTTATTTGTGATACCTAACCCTTAACTATAAAATTCAGTATTAGATAAAAGGCTTGTTCTATAGGCCCATGATAGCAAATCACTGTAAGGGCAATTTAATTGTGTACATAAAGACACTTCCTAGGTGGAGAGACTGAGAAAGTGACAAACTCTAAGCCTCCATTTTTTTTTTAACTTATTAAGTGTAAATAACCACTCTTTCAGTTCAGTTCAGTTGCTCAGTCGTGTCCTACTCTTTGCGACCCCACGAATCGCAACATGCCAGGCCTCCCTGTCCATCACCATCTCCCAGAGTTCACTCAGACTCATGTCCATTGAGTCAGTGATGCCATCCAGCCATCTCACCCTCTGTCATCCCCTTCTCCTCCTGCCCCCAATCCCTCCCAGCATCAAAGTCTTTTCCAATGAGTCAACTCTTCGCATGAGGTAGCCAAAGTACTGGAGTTTCAGCTTTAGCATCATTCCTTCCAAAGAAATCCCAAGGTTGATCTCCTTCA
>SJYW01013802.1:436595-469474 GCA_006410735.1 Raphicerus campestris
AGGACTGGAAAAGGTCAGTTTTCATTCCACTCCCAAAGAAAGGCAATGCCAAAGAATGCTCAAACTACCACACAATTGCACTCATCTCACATGCTAGTTAAGTAATGCTCAAAATTCCCCAAGCCAGGCTTCAGCAATATGTGAACCGTGAACTCCCTGATGTTCAAGCTGGTTTTAGAAAAGGCAGAGGAACCAGAGATCAAATTGCCAACATCTGCTGGATCATGGAAAAAGCAAGAGAGTTCCAGAAACACATCTATTTCTGCTTTATTGACTATGCCAAAGCCTTTGACTGTGTGGATCACAATAAACTGTGGAAAATTCTGAAAGAGATGGGAATACCAGACCACCTAACCTGCCTTTTGATAAACCGGTATGCAAGTCAGGAAGCAACAGTTAGAACTGGACATGGAACAATAGACTGGTTCCAAATAGGAAAAGGAGTATGTCAAGGCTGTATATTGTCACCCTGCTTATTTAACTTATATACGGGGTACATCATGAGAAACGCTGGGCTGGAAGAAACACAAGCTGGAATTAAGATTGCTGGGAGATATATCAATAACCTCAGATATGCAGATGACACCATCCTTATGGCACAAAGTGAAGAGGAGCTAAAAAGCCTCTTGATGAAGGTGAAAGAGGAGAGTGAAAAAGTTGGCTTAAAGCTCAACATTCAAAAAACAAAGATCATGGCATCTGGTCCCATCACTTCATGGGAACTAGATGGGGAAACAGTGCAGACAGTGTCAGACTTTATTTTTGGGGGCTCCAAAATCACTGCAGATGATGACTGCAGCCATGAAATTAAAAGACGCTTACTCCTTAGAAGAAAAGTTATGACCAACCTAGATAGTATATTCAAAAGCAGAGACATTACTTTGCCGACTAAGGTCCGTCTAGTCAAGGCTATGGCTTTTCCTGCGGTCACGTATGAATGTGCGAGTTGGACTGTGAAGAAGGCTGAGCACCAAAGAATTGATGCTTTTGAACTGTGGTGTTGGAGAAGACTCTTGAGAGTCCCTTGGACTGCAAGGAAATCCAACCAGTCCATGTTGAAGGAGATCAACCTTGGGATTTTTTTGGAAGGAATGATGCTAAAGCTGAAACTCCAGTACTTTGGCCACCTCATGTGAAAACTGACTCATTGGAAAAGATTCTGATACGGGGAGGCGTTGGGGGCAGGAGGAGAAGGGGACGACCGAGGGTGAGATGGCTGGATGGCATCACGGACTCGATGGACATGAGTCTGAGTGAACTCCGGGAGTTGGTGATGGACAGGGAGGCCTGGAATGCTGCGATTCATGGGGTCGCAAAGAGTCAGACATGACTGAGCTACTGAACTGAACTGAATGATTCCTTTCACTTGTAGCACTCCACTGAAGGGGATTGGAATGGAGATGAAGCTGCTATGGCTGAAGGCCCAGAGCTGTATAGTGTACCTATGAACATTACCTGCTATCCTGTGGCTAACTAGGAAGGAAGCACTGCCCAAGGTGCTCTACTGATTGGAGAAGATTCTGGAGTATGGAGAGAACTTGCTAGAAAAGTTCAGACTACGTTCTGTGTGCTGCAGAAATTTGGAGGTCAGTCATTCTTAAACACGCATACTTACTGCTAGTGGTTGGAGGTGGTGCACTGGCAGGAAAGGTGACTTGCTTGGCTTTGTTTCCGGAGCATCTTCACAGATAAAATCTTCTTAGCTCTAACTCAGGATCTAGTGTTAGTCCAATTTTTTTTTTTCTGATGTAACAGGCCAGTAATGGTCACTTAGCTTTAAGTGAGATTTGTTATCTGTCCTCTGCTGAATGCTGTCAAATTTTAGTGATGGATCCTCTCATTTCTGCCATTTTCTGGAAGTTCTTTTGGCTGCCTTGGGTCCTCATTGCTGTTTGCAGGCTTTCTAATTGCAGTGAGCAGGCTTCTGACTGCAATGTCTTCACTGTGGGTGATGTCAGTGTTGCTTTCCCAGGACCACTGAGTTATGCACCCAGAGTACCTTAAAGTGGTCCCATGGACTGGCCAGTGTGGTTGGGCATGTGAGTTGGGAGACTGGGAGAAAATGTGGCTCACAGGGTGGCTCTGCTGTCTCTGTGAAGTAGAATTCCTTTTCTCTTTGAAATATGGGGGAGTTCTTGCCGAGTTTCTCACTTCCATGTCTCCTCTGTCTGACCCGAGGGAAGAAGAGAAACTGGGTTAATGAGATGGAGACCAACTCCCAGGACATATGTAGCTGAACCTCTTCTTTGGTTTTCAGAGTACCGCCCTTTCCAGTTTGCGTAGGAAAAGCTCACCAATGCCAGCTGATGGCAGAAGCTTCCCTCAGCCTGGTTCAGGGGCACCACTTCTCCCGAGCTTGATTCTGATTCAGGTCACCAAGGTAGTCTGACTCACGGTCCAGTTGTCAGTTGTTTCAGAACCAACTGGCAAAAGGGAGACAAAGGGCACATCAAACTCTGAGCTGGCATCTGATTGCTGTAGTGTCATGACCTGTCAGCCTACTAGGATCTGACTCAAATCTCCTTGGAGAACAGACTCAACTGCTGAGTCTGGTCTGTTCAGAAGGTCTTAGGGTGTTGAACAGCTTCCTGTGCCAGTGTGTGGGTTGAAGATGGTGTTCCCAGCTCCACTGCTCATGCTCTATTCAGTTTTCAACTCTTATGTGAGAATAAATCCATAAGAGCAGAGTCTATATGAGGGGTTGTTTAGAGGAAACACTCTTGCTAAGGTCTTACAGACTTGGGTTTCTGCTGTAAGGGAGAATGTAAGATTGGTGGGTTAAATTGAGGGCAGTAATGCTATGGTTTTTCCAGTGGTCATGTATGGATGTGAGAGCTGGACTGTGAAGAAAGCTGAGCACCAAAGAATTGATGCTTTTGAACTGTGGTGTTGGAGAAGACTCTTGAGAGTCCTTGGACTGCAAGGAGATTCAACCAATCCATTCTAAAGGAGATCAGTCCTGGGTGTTCTTTGGAAGGAATGACGCTAAAGCTGAAACTCCAGTACTTTGGCCACCTCATGTGAAGAGTTGACTCGTTGGAAAAGACTGATGCTGGGAGGGGTTGGGGGCAGGAGGAGAAGGGGACAACCAAGGATGAGATATCTGGATGGCTCACTGACCGATGGATGTGAATTTAAGTGAACTCCGGGAGTTGGTGATGGGCAGGGAGGCCTGACATGCTGCAGTTCATGGGGTAGCAAAGAGTCGGACACAACTGAATGACTGAACTGAACTGAATGAAATACTTGGAAGAACACTTCTGCTGTGGCCAAGTCTAGGCAGAAGGGATCACAGTGGGAAGATACCTGAAATACTTTTTGAAAGACTGCCCTGTTGTGGAAGAAGTGGGAAGGGCTGAGAGTCAAGAGGGACTTCCGCCATTTCTTCACATATTGTATAATCAGGTGCTTTGTCTCCTCCTATTCACCCATATTCTGATCTCACCCAAAGGTGCTTTGTCTTCAGGTCCAATTAGTCACAGTTATAGTCTGAATGTGCCAGGGAAGCCCCATGGCAGCACCAACAGGGAGCTTGGTGCAGATTCAACATGCCAATACAGTTTGTACCAATGTGTAGTAGATGTGTACCCAATCTACAATCACTTTGGTCATGACGCATCTGACCAGACATGACATACCTGAGCAGATAATGCCCAAGAACTTGATGGACAATCCAGGCCCTTGGATTTTTGTGGCATTCACGGCCCACCCACATGATCCCAAATGCTTTATAATCTCTGGTGCCCATTGTTCTAAATCCATAAGAGGGTCAGAGTTTAATAGCACATCATCAATATAATGGAGCAGTTTCACTGAAATTGGCTGCTTCCATTTCATTAAGTCTTCTGCAACCAGCCTGTGACATATAGCTGGGTTATGCAAGTACCCTGGGGGGAAGTATCTGGAATGTCCATTGGTGTCCTTCCCAAGTGAATGCAAATTGATCTTGGCTCTCATCAGCTTTAGCTATAGAGAAAAAGACATTAGCTAAGTTTACCATGTAGTGAGAAGTGCTCAGTGCTGTGGTCAATAGGTCCATCAGGTCATGAATCAATGGTACAGCAGCATGCATAGGTGACACCACCTTATTCAGTTCTCTGTGTCTACAGTCATTTACCATGAACCATCAGGCTTCTGAACAGGTCACAGCAGGGTTAAACTATAATTGGGTTGTACAATGCCCACATTCACCAGCTCAGCAATGATGGCATCTATTTCTTTAGGGCCACTTGGTAAATGATACTGACCCTCTGAGTGCCAGCAGTAACTGTGGGGGATGCTTTGCAATTCCCTCACAATGGCCTTCACCACACGCAGAGCCAAAATTCCCCCACAGTAGTTTGCAACATTAGGCCTTGTAAAACATCTGTTCCCCACAGCACATTCCAGGATCGGGGACACAAACACAGTATACAACTGCACAGGAAGTCATCCAATTTCCAAAGGCCAGGTCATAGCCTTTACCTGAACTGTTTGGTTACCATAGCCATCACTTTGTGCAGTAGGACTGGGAAACTCTTCTGGTTTGCCATAAATAAGGCTGCATATGGCAATGGTGTCAATGAGAGCCATTACTCTTTGTACATTAGCCGATGACCAGTGACTTGCAAGCTGTACATGGGGCCTCTGGTCACTGCTCTGGCTCCTTGGGCAGGTGCCTTTGCCTGAAACTTACTCAGAGTGGAAAAGGGCATCTGGAGGAACATTCTTGGGTGCCGTGTAATCTTTTGACTGACCCGCCTGTGTCTCTTGCTGTGGGTGTTTTCCATGTTGGTACGCCGCTGCTCCTGTCTCCAGGAGCATAGCATTGGGCTATTTATCAATTTTATTTGTCAACTCCGATGCCAGTAAACAGGCCCACATTTGCATTTGCATGGACCCAGATGGGGCCATTACCAGCTTGGCCCCCCTTCGGGGTCTTCACACTTCTAATGCTCTTTGCCTGCCACTATCCTTCTACTCCTCCCAAGCTTGCCATGATCAAAGTCACCTCATAGATGGTGTGGCCCACATAGGGCATAAGAATAGTGGTAAGGATCTGAAAAAGATAGATGGGCATTGTTGAAAATGGCATCTCAATGCTGTCTGTAAAATGCTTGTCATCTGGGCCTTGAATATTTAGGTATTAACCATAGACTGTTTCATGCCCAGCTCTCTCACAACTTGGGTTAACTTGGAAAAGTTATGCCACTTACTCAGTGTCTGGGAGTTCTCCTGCATTCATCCACAGAGTGCAGATGGCAGTGTAATCCATTCCACCAAGGTATGTGTGTGGTTAGGTGGCCCCTGTATGAATTGCCTAAGGTTCTGTAATCTTTGTCTTAATGAGGGATGAGTGATTATAAATGCCAACTCTTCTGTCTCATCTCTGGAACGAACAATACCATCCATTTTTCTGTCTCAGAGTCACGATAGCCAAACTGCTAGGGGTCCTCCTTGCTTCTGCCAAAAGTTCTTACGGCTGGGTACTTGGTCAATATATTGTGTACTCAGTCACTTTGGGGCCCCTTGGGTATGCCCATCCTGGGTCAAAGGCTGTTCATGTTTCACCTTCTGCTGCAAGATTGTCTTCACAAACAAGCAGGAACCCACAGTCTCATAACGTTCATTGTTACCACCCCTTATTACTTCATTGTCCGAGGCAGTGGGTTCATCCAGGTCACACATCTCTTGCTCCAGAGTATGTATACAATATTCTAGTTCTTCCTCCTGTCTCTGTAATTCACACACTTGCACAACATCATGGAGGACACTATCCACATTAGCTTCCAGGTCAGTCAGGGAAATCCACCCCATGGTGCCAGCAGCAGTATGTGCCAGTTTGTCTGGCAAATGGGAACTCACTGCCTGTAATGCCTTTTCAAGGCTATCTGGTGACCCATCCACCACCTCCCAGTCTTCCAATGGGGCCACCAGGTACCACATACAACGTAGTGGCCACTGGCTTCCTCCATCCAACCACTGGAGCCTCAGGCTCCTCTATCTGCTGGGAATCTTGCCAGTTACACGAATTGTCTTGCTGATTGCTGAACTTAGGGTAGGCAAGGTGCAAGTGAGGAAGCTGGAAGGAAATACAAGGAGTCATGGAAACTGCAGACATGCTTTATTCTCCAGTGGCCGATGCAGCTGCCAGGGATGTTTCAGGTGGTGCTTAAATGGTATACACGACCAGAAGTAGCAATTTGCCAAGCCATTACATCATGATGTGTGTGTGTGTTGCTACAGAAGATCTCAGCTCTTACATAACCATGTGAAGTCATTGTTTACTGTGTGGCATGAGCGAGATGACATGGGGCGAGAGAGCCTGATCATTGCCATCTGAGTCCACCACTATTTCTCTACAGAGGAGTAGGCTGAGAACACCTTCACATTTCATTATAACACCTGAGAAAGAAGAAGGACAAGGTGTGAGACAGAAGCACGGCTCTGCAGTAGAGTCTCAGCCATTCTAAGGGGGGTGGGGGTGGGTGCAGGGATGGCCAGAAGAGGGAACTTGGGCTAGGTGGCAATGGTGAGGCCCCAGTACTGCCCAGTGCTCAGTCTCTGGTTAATTGCTCCCCAGGAAGAATAACCCAGGCTTGATTTGCTACAGCAGATCCTGAAGCATTGCAGCTGACTCCAATGTTCAGAGCAGGGGGGAGTTGAGTGGCATGTTCTAGTAACTTCTAGAGTTACTAGAAGTTCATCCTTTGTGCTGTGCACATACACTTCTCCATACTCACCTGGGAAGAAATTCCACGGTGTGTGGGCCCCTCTTCCTGAGAGGAGTGTGACAGGTAGGGTGATGAGCGGGCAGAACTCATCAGCATAACAGCTTCACTGTCGGAACTACTCTCTGGGGTGACTGGTACTTACCTCCTCCTCCACTGGCTGTTCTCATTCCTTCCCCTGTCATCACCCCTACAGGTCATGGTGGTAAAGACTGAATCCCTCATGCCTGGAGGATCTGTTGTAATATAAACCATTCTCTTCTCAGGCCAAGGTTTCTGTAATTACCTACTCAGTTACAACTTAGCCTAGGGTATACAGAGAAATGTACAGTTAGATCACCTAAGTTAAATAGACATTATTTGTCATCACTGTAATAGCAGCCTTACATCCTCTTGATCAAAGTTAATGGCTCTTGTTGCCAAAACAGTGACTCTTTGTAGGCTGGCTCCTGGGAACAAAGGTACCCAGATAGCAGGTTATAGCTTGTATTTCAGTGAATCCCATCCTGGGTCTCTTGATAAGACTACATACCTTTTGTGATCAATGATCTAGAACCCTGCAGTTCCAGGAGTTGGAGGGATGAGAATTGAAGTCCCCCTGTGTCACTGGGAGTGATGGTAGCTCAGGTACTCCCTGGTTCTAGGACCCATTTAGTTGTCTTCTTGGAGACAATGCACCTCTGACTTAGTGTCTGCACTGCTTCCTGGAGGAAGCACACACATCTATGTCACATCTATAGCACCACATCTATGCAGAGGCTTGCTTTCGAGGTGGTAGACTTTGCTTTTTGTGCTTTATTCCAGTAGGATGTATTAACACTGAGGCCAGCAGCCTCTAAATGGTTCAATATGTGAAGTAACCAGTGGATCTCAGTAACTATCCCATGCTGTCTCTGCTTTGGATTGGGTCCTCTGGTTGTTAGCTGCGACGTGTGCAGTTCTTTGATTCCATAAACACCAAGTTGGGTGCTGATGGAGCCTTCCTGGCTGAAAGGCAACCTCTTGCCTGGAACAGATGTTTATTACTGTGACAGGCAACTTCTGGCCCTCTCTACACTGAAAGGTACTCAATGAATTTGACTTGCCACACAGTGGCATTTTGGTACTCAAGGGATTAAGGAATGCTGACAATCTAGGGTTTCAGTATTGATGTCTATTGCTGGCAGGTTGGATAACCATAGGCAGTAGCGAGCCTGGCTCTAGTAAGAGAAAGGGTGTAAACATATTCAGAGTGTGTCTCTGCTACTGTGACCACTTAATTCAAGTGTATGGTTCAACTGAAAGCCTGGCCAATGTCAGGTAGTAGCTATTGTACCTTTTTGGTTATTTAGGACCTGTGGAATTTTTCTGGTGGTATTAACATGAGATAAAAATATCTTCATTCTGCATGCTCTCTCCCATATGAATTAGTATTCCTCTCCCTATTCCTGCTTGTTTCTGATCTTTCAGTTTTCCTTCTAAACTGGTAACCAGGCTGGTTGGCTATTGCCCATGTGTTAGGTACATTCTCACCTCAGCCTCTTCATATGAAATAGGCCAAATGCACTGCTGGAAACCTTACCGTTTGGGAGCCAGGACTAATACTTAACTGAATATCTTGAAATTGTCTAGTCATTCTCCAGTATTGATTTAGTTTATTCATGCACCAGAGGGTAGAAGTGAACTGAGATATAAAGGCCACCAACACTTTTGCTTGATCCCTAAGCATAGCACTAATTCTGGCCATTTGTTGTTTAATCGCCAAGTCTTGTCTGATTCTTTGTGACTTCATGGACTGTAGCATGCCAGGCTCCCCCGTCCATCACCAACTCCTGGAACTTGCTCAAACTCATGTCCATCGAGTCAATGATGCCATCCAACCATCGCATCTTCTGTCATCTTCTTCCTAGCATCAGAGTCTTTTCCAATGAATCGGCTGTTTGCATCAGGTGGCCCAAGTATTGTAGCTTCAACATCAGTCCTTCCAATGNTTGATTTGCTACAGCAGATCCTGAAGCATTGCAGCTGACTCCAATGTTCAGAGCAGGGGGGAGTTGAGTGGCATGTTCTAGTAACTTCTAGAGTTACTAGAAGTTCATCCTTTGTGCTGTGCACATACACTTCTCCATACTCACCTGGGAAGAAATTCCACGGTGTGTGGGCCCCTCTTCCTGAGAGGAGTGTGACAGGTAGGGTGATGAGCGGGCAGAACTCATCAGCATAACAGCTTCACTGTCGGAACTACTCTCTGGGGTGACTGGTACTTACCTCCTCCTCCACTGGCTGTTCTCATTCCTTCCCCTGTCATCACCCCTACAGGTCATGGTGGTAAAGACTGAATCCCTCATGCCTGGAGGATCTGTTGTAATATAAACCATTCTCTTCTCAGGCCAAGGTTTCTGTAATTACCTACTCAGTTACAACTTAGCCTAGGGTATACAGAGAAATGTCCAGTTAGATCACCTAAGTTAAATAGACATTATTTGTCATCACTGTAATAGCAGCCTTACATCCTCTTGATCAAAGTTAATGGCTCTTGTTGCCAAAACAGTGACTCTTTGTAGGCTGGCTCCTGGGAACAAAGGTACCCAGATAGCAGGTTATAGCTTGTATTTCAGTGAATCCCATCCTGGGTCTCTTGATAAGACTACATACCTTTTGTGATCAATGATCTAGAACCCTGCAGTTCCAGGAGTTGGAGGGATGAGAATTGAAGTCCCCCTGTGTCACTGGGAGTGATGGTAGCTCAGGTACTCCCTGGTTCTAGGACCCATTTAGTTGTCTTCTTGGAGACAATGCACCATCTAGGCCTCTGACTTAGTGTCTGCACTGCTTCCTGGAGGAAGCACACACATCTATGTCACATCTATAGCACCACATCTATGCAGAGGCTTGCTTTCGAGGTGGTAGACTTTGCTTTTTGTGCTTTATTCCAGTAGGATGTATTAACACTGAGGCCAGCAGCCTCTAAATGGTTCAATATGTGAAGTAACCAGTGGATCTCAGTAACTATCCCATGCTGTCTCTGCTTTGGATTGGGTCCTCTGGTTGTTAGCTGCGACGTGTGCAGTTCTTTGATTCCATAAACACCAAGTTGGGTGCTGATGGAGCCTTCCTGGCTGAAAGGCAACCTCTTGCCTGGAACAGATGTTTATTACTGTGACAGGCAACTTCTGGCCCTCTCTACACTGAAAGGTACTCAATGAATTTGACTTGCCACACAGTGGCATTTTGGTACTCAAGGGATTAAGGAATGCTGACAATCTAGGGTTTCAGTATTGATGTCTATTGCTGGCAGGTTGGATAACCATAGGCAGTAGCGAGCCTGGCTCTAGTAAGAGAAAGGGTGTAAACATATTCAGAGTGTGTCTCTGCTACTGTGACCACTTAATTCAAGTGTATGGTTCAACTGAAAGCCTGGCCAATGTCAGGTAGTAGCTATTGTACCTTTTTGGTTATTTAGGACCTGTGGAATTTTTCTGGTGGTATTAACATGAGATAAAAATATCTTCATTCTGCATGCTCTCTCCCATATGAATTAGTATTCCTCTCCCTATTCCTGCTTGTTTCTGATCTTTCAGTTTTCCTTCTAAACTGGTAACCAGGCTGGTTGGCTATTGCCCATGTGTTAGGTACATTCTCACCTCAGCCTCTTCATATGAAATAGGCCAAATGCACTGCTGGAAACCTTACCATTTGGGAGCCAGGACTAATACTTAACTGAATATCTTGAAATTGTCTAGTCATTCTCCAGTATTGATTTAGTTTATTCATGCACCAGAGGGTAGAAGTGAACTGAGATATAAAGGCCACCAACACTTTTGCTTGATCCCTAAGCATAGCACTAATTCTGGCCATTTGTTGTTTAATCGCCAAGTCTTGTCTGATTCTTTGTGACTTCATGGACTGTAGCATGCCAGGCTCCCCCATCCATCACCAACTCCTGGAACTTGCTCAAACTCATGTCCATCGAGTCAATGATGCCATCCAACCATCGCATCTTCTGTCATCTTCTTCCTAGCATCAGAGTCTTTTCCAATGAATCGGCTGTTTGCATCAGGTGGCCCAAGTATTGTAGCTTCAACATCAGTCCTTCCAATGAACATTCAGGGTTGAGTTTCTTTAGAATTGACTGGTTTGATTTCCTTCATGTCCAATAGAGTCTCAAGAGTCTTCAGCACCACAGTTTGAAAACATCAATTCTTTGGTAGTCTGCTTTCTTTATGGTCCACATATGGTCACATTCATACATGACTACTGGAAAGACTATATGGACCTTTGTCAGCAAAGTGATGTCTTTACTTTTTTAAATGCTTAGTTTTGCATGGCTTTCCTGCCAAGAAGCAAAGGTCTTCTAATTTCGTGGCTGCAGTCACCATCTGCAGTGATTTTAGAGCCCAAGAAGAGGAAATCTGTTACGGCTTCCACCTTTTCTCCATCTGTTTGCCATGAAGTGATGGGACTGGATGCCACGATCTTAGTTTTTTTGAAAATTGAGTTTTAAGCCAGCCTTTTCACTCTCTTCTTTCACCTTCATCAAGAGGATCTTTAATTCCTCTTTGCTTTCTGCCATTAGAGTAGTAGTATCTGCATATTTGAGGTTGTTTATTTCTTCCAGCAATCTTGATTCCAGCTGGTAATTCATCCAGATTGGCATTTTGAAAGATGTATTCTGCATATAAGTTAAATAAGCAGGGTGGCAATAAACAGTCTTGTCATACTCCTTTCCCAATTTGGAACCAGTCAGTTGTCCCACGTAAGGTTCTAACTGTTGCTTCTTGACCCACATACAGGTTTCTCAGAAGACAAGTAAGGTGGTTTGGTATTCCCATATCTTTAAGAATTTTCCAGTTTGTTGTGATCCACGGAGCCAAAGGAAGCACCAGGAAGTAATACTCCAGGTAATCATAGAGCTGGTCATATTCACTGTTCTCAGAGCCCAGCCTTCATAGATCTGGCAGTGTTATGTTCAGATGTTTGTCTGTTTAAATGTGATGTGACCTCATTCATTCTGGGAAGAGGGTGCAGCTGATGGACTCACTTAGCAACTTCAGCACATTTTCAGTTCTCAATATCTTCACAATGGTCTTCTGCCAGGTCTCAAAGAAAATGGCTCATGCATTCTACTGCAACATCACTGTGGACAAAACAGAAGCTCATAGAGGGCGCTGAGATGCAAATGGACCAGGTGGTGGGCAGCACAATCTGCTTAGACGGAACTGCTGTGGAGTATGTGGAAGCTTCTAAGAGGCAGGTGCTGTGTGTGGAAAACTTAGAGAAAGCACTGGCCAAAGTTAGGAGTGTGTGTTAGTTTGGGTTTTCTAGAAGCAGACCCTAGAGGGAGAAGTCATGAAGGATCAGGACACATAGTGATGCAAAACCCCATAAAGTGGTGAAGTAGGATGGGCAAGAGGAGGGAGAATGTGGTGTGACATCAAGCAGAGACCCATAGATAGTGAACAGGCATATAGCAGAGGACCTCTGGAGACAGTACTGGTTATACCTCAGTTATTCCAGACAAGGGAAAGAACAAAAGAATTGATACCGTCTCACTTGTACCTTTTGAACTAAAGTTTGTCACCAGGGTGACAGAAATCCCCAGGTCCTTGGATTGTCTTTAGACAACCCATTTCTCCCATCCCTTCACAACAAAGACACAAGTCCTGGCTGCTGGCAGTCAAATCACCAGGTGCTGTTATGCCTGAATTTGGGATGAGGTATGGAAGGGAGGAGTTCCTTTTTCAGTATCCTATCATTTTGCCTTTTCATACTGTTCATGGGATTCTCAAGGCAAGACTACTGAAGTGGTTTGCCATTCTCTTCTCCAATGGACCACATTCTGTCACACCTCTCCACAATGACCCGTCCGTCTTGGGTTGCCCTGTGGGCATGGCTTAGTTTCATTGAGTTAGACAAGGCTGTGGTCCTAGTGTGATTAGATTGACTAGTTTTCTGTGACTATGGTTTCAGTGTGTCTGCCCTCTGATGCCCTCTTGCAACACCTACCATCTTACTTGGGTTTTTCTTATCTTGGGTGTGCGGTATCTCTTCACGGCTGCTCCAGCAAAGTGCAGCCACTGCTCCTTACCTTGGACGAAGGGTATCTCCTCACTGCTGCCCTTCCTGACCTTCAATGTGGGATAGCTCCTCTAGGAAGAAAAGTTATGAGCATATTCAAAAGCAGAGACATTACTTTGCCGACTAAGGTCCATCTAGTCAAGGCTATGGTTTTTCCTGTGGTCATGTATGGATATGAGAGTTGGACTATGAAGAAGGCTGAGTGCCAAAGAACTGATGCTTTTAAACTGTGGTGTTGGAGAAGACTCTTGAGAGTCCCTTGGACTGCAAGGAGATCCAAACAAACCATTCTGAAAGAGATCAGGCCTGAGATTTCTTTGGAAGGAATGATGCTAAAGTTGAAACTCCAGTATTTTGGCCACCTCATGTGAAGACTTGACTCATTGGAAAAGACTCTGATGCTGGGAGGGATTGGGGGCAGGAGGAGAAGGGAACAACCAAGGATGAGATGTCTGGATGGCATCATTGACTCAATGGACGTGAGTCTGGGTGAACTACAGGAGTTGGTGATGGACAGGGAAGCCTTGGCGTGCTACGATTCATGGGGTCGCAAAGAGTCGGACACAACTGAGTGACTGAACTGAACTGATGGAAGGGAGGTGTGGGCTGAGGGCTGACAGCTTCTGAAAGCATTTCTCTGAAGCCTGAAGCTAGAAAGGGAAACTCCTAGTTTGTTCATTCTCTACATGACTAAATAAAGAAGTAGAGCTCCTAAACTAGAAGTGCCATGAGTGTTATGAATTTTAAATGAGATGAAATGTCATTTAGTTTGGACTTCTCAGAAAAAGATCTTGAAAGATTTGCACAGAAGTAATTATAGAAGTATTCCCAGGAGAAATCATCGAAGGAATGGGGGGCAAGATAGAGGTTGGAATGTAAGCCAAGGACAGCTGATCTCAGGCAAAATCCTGTTCTCTGTGTTATCCACCTGGATCCCATGGAGGGGGGGGCACTAGAATAAATAAAGTTGCCTCAGTTGTGCATTGGACCTTCAAAGTCATATTTCTGACAGTGATTATTTTATATGCCCTTAATTTGGAGACTGGAAAGTGTAAATCCTCAGGGATAGCTGGATCTTGGGGTGTATAGGCAAGACAGGTGCAATAATCTAAGGCCAGTGCTTGGGAAGAAACATGGGAGCTAGCCTTGGAAGTCGCATGAGAAGCAGAGCTGAGGGGATACAGAGAAATGATTGACAGGAACTTGAGAGAAAAGCGTGGCCTTAACATGGTTCCCTTATAAGCCTGTGGCTAGAGGAGAAAAAAGACTAATAAGTGGGAGGTAAGATTCCTTGCCTCTGCTCCTTCACACAATGCCTTCCTACATGCCTATCTTAGAAAGCTGACCCCTCGTGGTGCACAGGCTTGCCTTTAGGCTTAATCATAAGCAATGCTTTCTAGGTAGACTCCTGAAGTCCCTTGCTCTGGTCTGAAGAGAACTAATTCAGCATCTTCGTGAATGCTCTAAAATTTCAATCGGTTGCAGGCTGAGAATTTTCCAGAGAATCTAGTGTCAGGGCCACTGACACTAGAAAGTGGAAGCTGAGGCAGGTCATCATGGGAGAGAGGGAGACAACAGACTAAAATGGAAGCACTTCCTGTTGTGCAGTGCCCGTCCTGGCACTGCCTCCTGGTGGGGACAAGAGTCTCAATACTGGCCTCGCACCCGTCACTTCTGTTCTGAGGAGTCTAAGGAAGGGCTTGTTAAAGCAGCATTCGAAACCTTGTTTGTTTGTTTTTTGGCCATACCAAGCAGCCTAGGGGAAAATCTTAGTATCCCTTAGGGATCGAACCCACACCCTGTGTGGTGAAAGCACCGTGTCTTAGTCACTGGACTGCCAGGGAAGTCCCTAAGCCTTGCATGTTACTGATAGCTTGTGGACTTATTTGTGAAAGTCAGTTCTTGGTTCTACAAAACCTTCAGGTAATACTTTAAATGTCTGTACTATCTTCCGGCTTCATCTTGCTGTTGAAGTTAAGTGACTTGGCTTTGTTGCTGAAGTGCCCAGAGGATTTTGTTCTGCTCTGAAATGCACTACTCCCACGTGTTGCCACTGTAAGCAAGTTTTCTTGAGGTCTGTTTTCCAACTGAGGATAAGTGTCACGATGGTTTTGTCTACGTGGCTGAAGTCATACCATGCGGGGGAATAAAATGGGAGACCATGTAAAAATTTGTGCTTTTTCTCCTATTTTAAATTTTGTATGCCTTGCAGTGATAGACTGATTTGCCAGATTAAAGGAATTACTGTAAGACTTTGGTAATGTGGTAGTGAGGTGTGGAGAAGTGGTTCAGAGTCACGTGACTAGGTATCAGGGTTTTGATAAGCCCGTGTCTTGGGACTATGCTCTTCACAAGTGTGTCAGTGGCTTTTCTCCCCTGTAGGTGGGACATGATGGCTTGAGTGGGTTGGAGCTGGGTATTTGCCTTCTCGGTCAGTAAGTAAGGCTCTGATGTACTTGTTTCCCTGAGGGCAGGCCTTGTTAAGAACAGTGTGCTCTGGCATGTTTTAAATGAACCTTCTGCCTCTTCCCCTGCCAGAAACAGGAAGGGGCGTGTCCGATCTCTGGGTAGTAAACCTCATGATACTGCGGGGCTTCCTACAGCTAGGTCCCCCTGGTTTTAACTCTCAGACTAGGTGCATTAACCTTCCAGAAACTGTCAACACCAGTTTAGGTTATCCTCCCCACTGTGGTTACCCCTTAACTCTCCTCTTACAACCTAGGATTCCCTGATTCCCTGTTGTCTCCTCAGTCTAGGGGGCTGCAATTTTCTCTGTCTTCCCTTCTCGTGTGAATCCCAGAAGAACAAGGTATTCTTTTGTTTATTTAGATCGCCAACTTGTTAGGATAGAGTTGTGATGGCCAAGCACATGTCTGTCGAAGTGGAAGCGGGATCTCTTCCACCATTTTGAATACCGCCTGCTTGCCCTTTACAACCAAAACAGTCAGATCTGCATCCACTGAAGAAGTTCAACCTTGGCATAGAAGGAATGTAAGAATGAAAAATGCTCTCTATTAAAACACCTGATTTTAAATGTCAGAAGCTAATCTGGGCAGAACACTGTCTCCGATGATATAGGACTAAATGTTCCTGTTCTCTCTGTTTGGGGACCTGAGAAGACTAGATATGGGGAGGAAAACTCAAGGAGCTCTGCTTTGAAGGCGTGTCCACATTGCATGTAAAATTTGTGGCAGTACTGGTGAGATGAAGCATGTTAGAGAATTTCGTATTACAGCATGTTGGTGCAGGTTTAGGACATGACTGCCTAGTGGTCAGGGAGAAGTTCTTCCCTGTTCTTCCCCGTTCCCCTTGGACAATGGGACCCAAGGCCTCTGTGCAACTCTAGGCTCTACCTTGACCAAGTACAGGGATTTCCTGGTACTAACACAGGGAGTGGGGGGCTGGAGTTGTCCTTGGCCGTGAGCAGGATCTGTTTCATGGTTCCCTTCATTCTGCCTGAGCTGTTTCCACTTGCCAGTCCTTGAATGTAGTCCATACACTTTATTTCTACTACTAGGACTCTTGGTATGGACATGGATCTACAGACACTAGAGCAGGACATGAAATGCATTTGTGGGCCTCTCCATAACTTTGATCTCATCTTCTCAATGCTTTATAATCACCCCCATCATCTACGTATTTCTTTATCTCCAGATGTGAGCTACTAGAATAGGTCAGAATGGGTTGTATTTGGTATAAGGCAGAGACTTAGTGAGAATTTAGGACCACAGTCTCTATCAGAGCCATGTACCTAAAGCTGTAGGTTTGAGGGATGTTTAAGGGACTTGTTTCTAGGGTCTTGAGCTAAGATTAGGGAAAAACTGGAGATAGCCTGTGAGTGAAATCCTAGGAGAAAATGGATGGGCAAAACCTCAGTGAAGGAAACTCCTATGAAGGAAGAAAGGAAACTCAGAAGGCAGTAGAGTCTTCATCATGCAAAGAAGGAGGGAAGGTAGGTGAGGATAAAGTCTCAGACTTAATGAAGTTGTACAACAGGTTTGGATAGGCTGATAGGAAATCTTTCAAAGTTGCCTGAGAGAGGGGTCCTGTGTCTTGTAGAGATGGGCTTGCCTTAGTTTCCCTACCACAGGGCATGAACTGGACCCATCAATTACCCTGCCCGCTGTAGGAGATCTGAGCGGTCTCCAGAGTTTTCTGTGGTCTCCAGAGTGGTTTCCTGTTTCTACCATGGGGGCCCTTTCAGTGTGGACATGAATCTAGGCAATGGAGCATGACGTAAAGTGCAAAAAGCCTAGAAGATGGGCTGGAGATATTTGGGTTCCCAAAAGAGAGTATAAAAACCACTTATGTCTGAGGCAGGGTATGTATGAATCCCGAAGTTGCTATCTCTAGATTCCATGGAGTGAAGGTAATCAGCTGGTTCAACAGCTTTTGGTCCCCACTGCACTTGCAATTGACAAACATTACCAATGGCCTATATGCCTGAGTTCAATGTGTCATAGATTTATTTCCACTCACAAGTCTCTAAAACCTTGCCAAGTGGAAACTTACTAAACATATGATACAATTGCTGTTTTGTTTTGCCCTGGAGGTATTATTGCAGAATCAGTTGGTGGTCATTTAGCAGGGTTGGTGTCAAGTAGGAGAGCACCTCTAGTAACTATTGGAATATATTAATACTCACAGTTTCCTTAGCTGTCTAAGAAGTTGTCTTCAGTGTAACACCTTCATCCCAAATCATTTCAGATATAGTTCATAAAACTGGACATCATGATTCTGAGTAGGCATATAAACACCAAATGGCTAGCTAGCATTTTTTTGTTGTTGTTCCCTTGCCCTTAATCAGGGAGGTATACTTGACAGTTCTTAAGGAATAATAACTAATGTCAGACCTGGAATTCTGAGAGTAAAAACTCAAGAAAAAGGGAGTCATGAACTTGGAGGGCTAGTTACCTATTCTGGATTTGAGTCTTAAAGGAGACTTGTCAGATCTTTCCCCAACATCTATTTCTACCTTTTCAGACATGCATACCCTTGATTTTCTTTTAGGAAATGATTTCTTCAGTTTCTCTCTAACCTTAGTCATTCTCAGGCATAGGTCTGTCTTCAGCTTATTCAATTTTCCTACCTGTATACCCATGATTATAGTGACTAGTCCAGAAATGGGCATGCTATCTATTCACTAATTATAAACCCAAGGAAATACTGCTGATGATGAACAACTCACTTTCAAGAGGAGCATTTGGAAAAAAATACATCAAAGATAACAAGGTAGAATACTTGTTATCATTAAGGAGGAAATTCAAACCTCCCAGAAGTTGGAGCCACTTGAACCAGTCTTATGTGGAGACAACTCTAAATTTAGACTTTTCAATTCATGCCAATGTATTCTTATCTTAAGACAATTAGTTTGGATTTTCTGTCACTTGCTACCAAAAACATCCCAACAGTTACAGTCCAGTAGAATATCCCTGAGATGTGGGTATCAGAAAGAATAAGCCAATTTTTCATCACTTGCAATGTCAAAGCCAACTTGCTTATTAATATATTTGGGTAGTTAGGTGGTAGCATAATACTAAAGACTTTCAGACTATGTATTAGTAGTTCAAAATGGGGTGGGGAGGAGAAGAGAAGAGAGGATTCCCTAGAGGGAGCTGGAAAGGCTATGCCAAGGCCAACACAAAAGGAAATGATCCTATAGCCAAAGGACTATCCTTTTTAATTATTGTCTTGACCAGTGTATTTGCCACTTTTTATAAAAACGATGCTTTCAAAGAGTGCCATGAGTGATATGATTCAGAAGTTAGGAAGTTACCACCATTTCTGTCCAGAAGTTTTCAAGGAAGGAAAAAGCTTGAAATGGAAACATCCAACAAAAACAAAGAATTAGCTGAGTGACATCATGCCTAATAATACTGGTCCTTGTGCTAGCGTTGAAGGTATACAGTTGCCCAGGGCCCCATCAGCCTGGATCCAGTAAGCTTCCAACCTGAGGGTGTAGATCTGAGTCCTGGATTCCCTGGTCAGTCTGAGTTCCTCTAGCCCCTTTTCTGGATACTTAGTGATTAGCTTCTTGAAGCTGGATGTAGACACTGAGGGGGATGGCTACAAGTAGATAATTGCACCCAGGAAAGGCATGAGTTGATCTAGGTCAATGGCAGAGAGAAATGGCATATGATAGAATGAGCAGACTAGAACAGAAGAATCCAAGATAATTGGTCATGAGCAAACATGAGGTGGTAATGTGGCCAATAGCACAATATTAGGATTGGAAGGGGTAGAGGCTAACTTTTACAAAGGAGGACCCACATACCTCAAGTAACGCATCAGTATGGGGTAAAGCTAATAGCCATAGTGTCAGGGTAACTTGGGAGCTGTGCCTGGCTTCCTCTTCCGCCTTAGATAGATGATCATCTTCACTCTGAATGAAATAGCCTTGTAGACAACTACAGGGACACATAAACTCATCATCACAGCTGAACGTATTGAACAGGTTTAGTCTTTCATTGAGATCCCAAAATTGTATACTGTTTTTGTTATTGGAGAAGCAGGTGTCAAAATGAATCATTAAGGAAAATTTTCAGAAAAAAATAAAGGAAACTGAGGAGAAGGAGTTGGAGGGTTCTAGGAGGGACATTAGAACAATGCAGATACGACCTTATGAAGGAAAGAAGAGAGAAACGGTGGAGAGTGACTTGGCAGCTAAGAGGCCAGAAATGACCCCTCAGGAGACCCAGATCTCCCAAGGATGGGCCTTCCCCAGGCCCCTGCTGCCCTTAGTCATTGGTTGGAAACAGGTGTGGTCTTTAATGACCACCTTGGTGTTCACAGATCTACTTCTCTATCAGGTCCACAGAACAGCCCATTATGGTTCCCAAGCCCTCCCTTGCAGAGGATGAAATACAGCTCCCCTTGAGGGGTTTGGTCTTGAGTCTCAACTGATATTTGTCTTCTCCCTTCTCCAGCCTAAACTCTCATCACTCCTGGCTATCACCTTGTCTAAAGTGTGACCAGAACCAGCATGATAAGGGGCCTGAATCCTTGCTCTTCACACCCTTTCAAGTCCAGGCTACTGAGTGTGTCAAGTATGATGGGGCAAGAAGTATAAGGACATACCCAAGCAGATCACAGCTTTAGTATCTCATTGAGATCCCAAACGTGTGTGTTTCCATACACATTCTTCCCTATTCCTGTCATGTAAAAGAAGCCCAGCCTCCTCTTGCTGCTCAGAATTGGTTATTCCTAATTTCCCGAGAGATGAGCTTTCTAACGCTGAGTAGATTTCTATAAGAGGTATAAGCAGATTTGTGTGGTCTTGGAAGAAATACAACATACCTGCCTGAAGAAATACAACATGCCTGCCTAACTAGTCTCTTGAATTAGTGTGCTATAAACCATCTTGAGAACGTCTAGGTCCCTGGAAGAATCCTAGATCACAGGCAGGCCTGTGACTCTAGTTGGAGGAGCCTGGGCTCATTCATCTCCAGTGGACACTTGGATATATATGCGGATGCTGCCATTAAGCCACTTCTGTCAGATGATGGCATGGCAAATGACTGATGTTACTGATGTGGTGTAAAACATTTTTTTAAAAGTCCTGTGTACCTACGTTTCAAACTGAACTTGTATGTAGTGGGCTGTTAAAGACTTGGCCGTGGGTAAGATAGATACTTGGTAGAAGATCCTCTGATCCTAGGTAGCAATGCTGCCTTTCATTGCCTTTGGAGGAAGCAGAAGTCACCTATGCATTCAGATCCATAAGAGATGCTCTGTATTTGTATCAGATTTTACATCAAAGTATCTGTTTTCCATGTGCTATCATTCAGGAATCAATCAACTTTACCTTCAAAGGACCCTGAATGTAGCTTGTACTCTATGTGAAGCAAAAAGTGTCAGTTGCTCAGCTGTGTCCGACTGTTTGGGACCCCCATGGACTATACCCTACCAGAGTCCTCTGTCCATGGACTTCTCTAGGCAAGAATACTTGAATGGATAGTTATTCCCCTTTCCAGAGCATCTTCCTGACCCAGGGATCGAACTTGGTTTTCCAGCATTATAGGTAGATTCTTTACCATCTGAGCCACCAGGGAAGCCCCTATGAAGGCAAGGCAGCACCTAAAAGCCAGGGAGCATGTCTCTTGACCCCTTCACATGGCTCCTCTGACCAGAGGATCAACATATAATGCTCATCTTCCTCAGTGAGGGAAATGACTTAAGAACCTAAAAACAACAAGAGCTTTCTGGGTTCAAGCTGCTATTAATTTACTGTAAGATGTTCTATGTGTAATGAGATGTAGGTGGACCTGAGTTCCTCTCCCATCCTAGCTGGCAGAGCAGATTGGGGAATCCCGGGAAGCCCAAAGGTCAAGTGTGGAATTAACATCCTAGGACTGAGTTCAGTGTTTTGGCCAGGAGATGGCAGCACTGGATCACACAGTGGAGAGCGGAGCTGTGTTCCCTGAGCAGCTGAGTTGAAGTCTCAGCTGGGCAGCTTCCTGGAGGGTTTGTGGGGTGTGGTTGACTACGATGGCCGTAAGGCAGTGGTCCCCGACATTTCTGGCACCAGGGCCCAGTTTCATGAAAGACAATTTTTCCATTAATGGAGGGAAGGCAGGGGGTGGTTTCGGGATGATTCAAGCACATTGTATTTATTGTACACTTTATTGGGATCTTTTGTTTCCATGCCTTTTTATGATTACACAAGCTCCACCTCAGATCATCAAGCAATAGATCCCAGAGGCTGGGAATCCTCAGCCTTCAAGGATATCCTGGTTATACAGCCATGGATGGAGGTGGTTTTGGAGGGGGGTGGAAATGAAGCATAAACTAAAAACAAACTGACTCAAAGTGCTAATGCAAAGCTGAAGTTCTTTGACAGAAAGAACACCTCAGTGCAGGCATAGCCTTTGAAGCCTAGAGCAGAGCTGAGGATTTGAGGAGAAGGAACGGGCTCTTAGGTAACAATGGGACACACCTAGGTGGGTGGCTAGGGTGTCACAGTAGCGGAGAATGTCACATTTTTGAAAGGACCCGTGCTTGAGAAGCCTGATTCCTTTTCAGAAAACCAACTCTTTCACCTTTTCCTCTTTAAAAATTTTTTTAAATTTATTTATTTTAATTGGAGGCTCATTACAACATTGTAGTGGCTTTCGCCATACATTAACACAAATCAGCCACAGGTGTACAAGTGTCCCCCATCCTGAACCCCCTTCCCACCTCCTTCCCCATCCCATCCCTCAGGGTTGTCCCAGTGCACCGGCTCTGAGCGCCCTGCCTCATGCAACGAACCTAGACTGGTGATCTGTTTCACATATGGTAATACACATGTTTCAGTGCTATTCTCTCAGATCGTCCCACCCTGGCCTTCTCCCACAGAGTCCGACGCTCTTTCGCCACTCAACTTTTCCTCTTTAACATAGACAAAAATGTGGCATCAGAAGGAATTCAGTGTGCGGCTAAATGTCTTTTATACATCTACCTTTCAGATATTTACTGCATATAACTCTTCCACAGAGATGGGAGTTTTNCATGAGTGGAATGCCCACTGGGGGTCACTTGGGCCACCTCTGCTGGGACAATGCTGAGGAATGATCTAGGCAGACTCTGGAAGGGAAGGCCACCTACTTCTCACTGACTGAGGGTTCTTGCTGGGCTACTTACTCCAGGACACTTAGCCTGCCCTGCACAGCATTGACCTGTGGCAGAACAGACACACAGGAAACACTGGCACATGGATGTGTCTGTAGGTTTCCTCTGGGTGGGTCTGCTCACTCTGCGAGTGTCTGCTCAGTCTACTTGGCTCACTTTTGGAACCCTTATTCTATTTGGAACCACTTGTGTCCTGTATTGAGTGCACTTTTCTTCTCTTGACTTGAAGAATCAACCTGTACAAGGAAATTGACAATAAGGTGATTAGTGTGAGAAGCCACTATTCCCACAGCTGCCATGATGAGTTTCTAGACTGCAACAGATACTCATCTCCCTCTTTAACTACACATTTTATATGCCTCTTGATCCTCTGCCAGTCCCTCTGCTTATTCATATGAGGACACATATATTACATATCCACGGAGCATCCAAGCACTTGGCTACTTTGTCTAATCACATGATGGTTCCTGTGTAAGTGCTCTTGTCACCAGTCTCACTAACAGAGCCACTTAAACCCAACGAGTCTATACACGGTCCCCCTTTGTGTAGCAGAAGCTGGTTTCTTCATGATGTTCAGGGTCTGTGATCTCTGCTTTATTTACCACTCCTTTGGTCTACTTGCCTCCTGGCATGAGGTCCGTAGCCTGACCAATTGTGGCTTTAGGTCTCTGGATCCTATTCTGTACCTCCTGGTGGAAGTCTTCCTCTTTGAGGGGTCAGAACCACTAATCCTGCAGGGCCTGAAGTTGTGGGGACAGGAAGCACCTCCTCTCCTAGCGGATCACGGGGTAAAATGGTGAGAAAAATCTGTCCTACTTCTATCTTTTGTTCCAGAGAGCTACAGTACTATATTCATAACCAAAATTCCAAATAATAGAATATAATTTGGTTATGGTATTACAGATATTGAAATGTTGATTTGAAACCAGCTGCATCATATCCCCAGTGGACATGAGGCCAAACCACTAAGATCCTGGATAACAGTCAGGCGAAGACAGGAAATACAGTGTTGAACTGTGCTGAGTCTAGGTGACCCTGTTCAACTTGAGGCTGAGTATCTCTGAAAGGCCTCTCCCAGCTAGTCTGGGGCATATCTTATCTGCACTGTCTGCTCAGGAAGCCACTCCTCTTAAGGCCTTGTAACTTCAGGAAGTGGCTCTCCGGGTCATCACAGGGATGGGCATATATCTGGTATGCAGACTGAGGGTATGTAGATTCAACAGGGTCAGGTTCAGATGTTTATGTAAATGAACTGTGACCTCATCCATTCTGTGGAGATGGTACAGTTAATTGACTGACTCAGCAACTACAGGATGTCTTCATTATTTTCTTCTTCCAGGAACTAGGGAAAGTGGTTTATTCTGTGGTTTCCACTGATCACAAGTATAACCATAGTATTAATGAATTGGAGACAATCTGTAGTCTAAATATTGGCATCTCAGAGTCATTTTGGTTGCTCTGAAGATCGTTCTGTAGTATTTTCCAAAGGAAGTGCTTACTGGAGAAGGATTCTGGGTATATGTTATAGCTTTTGAACTTATTCTTGAAAGTCATTTTCATTTTTCTTGTAATGGTGAAGTCATTTTCTTGATAAAATTTAAGATTTCAACACTGTCTCCTATCTTAGTGATGCTGTAGAATTANTCAATTCAGATTCACTTCAGTCTAGTTAGGTTTCCTATAAAACAACCAGGAGAGACAAATATTTGGATGCAAGTCAATTCCTGGAAGGTGATGCCAGGAAACACAGTTACGGAAGTGAATCAGGGAAGGCAGGTCAACCACCACACACACATGAGTGGAATGCCCACTGGGGGTCACTTGGGCCACCTCTGCTGGGACAATGCTGAGGAATGATCTAGGCAGACTCTGAAAGGGAAGGCCACCTACTTCTCACTGACTGAGGATTCTTTCTGGGGCACTTACTCCAGGACTCTTGGCCTGCCCTGCACAGCATTGACCTGTGGCAGAACAGACACACAGGAAACACTGGCATGTGGATGTGTCTGTAGGTTTCCTCTGGGTGGGTCTGCGAGTGTCTGCTCAATCTACTTGGCTCACTTTTGGAACCCTTATTCTATTTGGAACCACTTGTGCCCTGTATTGAGTGCACTTCTCTTCTCTTGACTTGAAGAATCAACCTGTACAAGGAAATTGACAATAAGGTGATTAGTGTGAGAAGCCACTATTCCCACAGCTGCCATGATGAGTTTCTAGACTGCAACAGATACTCATCTCCCTCTTTAACTACACATTTTATATGCCTCTTGATCCTCTGCCAGTCCCTCTGCTTATTCATATGAGGACACATATATTACATATCCACGGAGCATCCAAGCACTTGGCTACTTTGTCTAATCACATGATGGTTCCTGTGTAAGTGCACTTGTCACCAGTCTCACTAACAGAGCCACATAAACCCAACGAGTCTATACACGGTCCCCCTTTGTGTAGCAGAAGCTGGTTTCTTCATGATGTTCAGGGTCAGTGATCTCTGCTTTATTTACCACTCCTTTGGTCTACTTGCCTCCTGGCATGAGGTCTGTAGCCTGACCAATTGTGGCTTTAGGTCTCTGGATCCTATTCTGTACCTCCTGGTGGAAGTCTTCCTCTTTGAGGGGTCAGAACCACTAATCCTGCAGGGCCTGAAGTTGTGGGGACAGGAAGCACCTCCTCTCCTAGCGGATCACGGGGTAAAATGGTGAGAAAAATCTGTCCTACTTCTGTCTTTTGTTCCAGAGAGCTACAGTACTATATTCATAACCAAAATTCCAAATAATAGAATATAATTTGGTTATGGTATTACAGATATTGAAATGTTGATTTGAAACCAGCTGCATCATATCCCCAGTGGACATGAGGCCAAACCACTAAGATCCTGGATAACAGTCAGGCGAAGACAGGAAATACAGTGTTGAACTGTGCTGAGTCTAGGTGACCCTGTTCAACTTGAGGCTGAGTATCTCTGAAAGGCCTCTCCCAGCTAGTCTGGGGCATATCTTATCTGCACTGTCTGCTCAGGAAGCCACTCCTCTTAAGGCCTTGTAACTTCAGGAAGTGGCTCTCCGGGTCATCACAGGGATGGGCATATATCTGTGGTATGCAGACTGAGGGTATGCAGAGTCAACAGGGTCAGGTTCAGATGTTTATGTGACCTCATAATGAACTGTGACCTCATCCATTCTGTGGAGATGGTACAGTTAATTGACTGACTCAGCAACTACAGGATGTCTTCATTATTTTCTTCTTCCAGGAACTAGGGAAAGTGGTTTATTCTGTGGTTTCCACTGATCACAAGTATAACCATAGTATTAATGAATTGGAGACAATCTGTAGTCTAAATATTGGCATCTCAGAGTCATTTTGGTTGCTCTGAAGATCGTTCTGTAGTATTTTCCAAAGGAAGTGCTTATTGGAGAAGGATTTTGGGTGTATGTTATAGCTTTTGAACTTATTCTTGAAAGTCATTTTCATTTTTCTTGTAATGGTGAAGTCATTTTCTTGATAAAATTTAAGATTTCAACACTGTCTCCTATCTTAGTGATGCTGTAGAATTAAGAATGATTTGGTTTTGTTGATGAAGTTCTCAGGATTTTGTTCTACTTTGAGATCCAATGTGCCCACGTGTTGCCCATTATAAGTAGATCTTTCTCTGGAAAGCTTGTTCTGAGGAATGCCCATGTGGTGGAAACCATGCCTTGCAGGGGATTGACAGAAGAAAAGGGAGGTATAATAGATATAATATAAAAGATAATGTGTTTTTTCTTCTATCATTTTGTTTTTTGCTATACCTTGCAATTTTTGTGTGTGTGATAGCAAGATGTGATGTATTGGGTAAAAATAGTCTGAGTAGAACTTTGATTAGTCGAGTAACAAATGGGAGAAGTATTCCCTTATCACAGGATGAGGTCTAAGTGTTTCAGTTTCTGTGCTTTGGAACTATGACCTTCACAGGAGTTAATCAGTAGTTTTTCTCCCTCTGAGGGTGGGCCAAGCTGCTTGAATGAGTTGGAGTTGGGTATTTCCCTCTGGGTCACACAAGTTCTCATGTGAAGGTGAGCATCTGGTGTACTAGTTCCCTGAAAGTGAAAGTGAAGTCACTCAGTCGTGTCCGACTCTTTGTGACCCTGTGGACTGTAGCCTACCAGGCTCCTCCCTCCATGGGATTCTCCAGGCAAGAGTACTGCAGTGGGTTGCCATTTCCTTCTCCAGGGGTTCTTCCCAACCCAGGGATTGAACCCGGGTCTCGGGTTAACAGAATGCACTGACCTTTCTAAATGGCTTTTTCTCCTTTCCCTGCCAGACACAAGAGCAGACTGTACTCAGATTTTCGCAGTGGGAACCCAGCTGAGGTCCCGTGGAGAAGAGTGAAAGTGAAAATCACTCAGTCATGTCCGACTTTTTGCAACCCCATGGACTTGTCCATGGAAACTTCATGATATTCTGAAAGCCTCCTATGACTGGGTCCCACTGGAGTTTTTAAGTCTCAAGTGTGTCTGCCCTGAACTTTCAGAAATTGATCAAGTATAGTTCAGGTTTTCCTCCCCCTGCTGGTTCTCCCTGGGTTTTTCCCTGAGCCCCTGCTCACGTGAGCAGGAGCTCCCTCTGCTTACCTGTCTCTCCAATCTAGGGGGCCGCAGTTTTCCCTGGACCTCCCTCTCTTGTGAGCATCCAGGTAGGATTGTCTAATTTTTTTTCCCTCTTCTATCTCAGTGATTTACTGGCTGTTAGGACTGAGTGGCCACTGCTGACATCCACGCATGTGGCACTGGAATGTGGCAATCTCATCCGCCACCATTCTGAATAGTACCCGCTTGTGTGCCAAGACCTAAAGTCTGAGATCTGTGGTCCTGAGCAGAAATGAAACCTTGGCAGAGAAGGTATGTGAGGAATGAAAGAGGCAAGAGTTAGTTGTGTTTTTAAATACTCGATTTAACATGTCAGAAGCTATTCTGGGAAGCTCACTGTCGGTTATGACATGATGGGACTAAATGCCTGTTTTTCCTCTCTGGTCTGGAGCTGAGAAGAATATCAGATTTCCTGGGAGACATCAAGGCCCTCTGAAGGCACAGCCACATTGGGTGTAACATGTGATGACCTCACAGGACATGAGGCAACTCATTCCCTGAAGGAGGTCGAGGAACCTTGGGCAGCACCTCCATGTGATGGGTGCACATGGGACATGAGCCTGCCTCGTGGTTAGGGAGAAGTCCTCCTTCCTGTTCCTGGTGGGTAAGAAGGCCCGAGGCCTGAGTGCAAGTCTAGGCTCTGCCCTCAGGGTTCACAGGAGATTCCTTGGGACCCACTGCAGGGTGGCAGAACAGAGGAAGTGACCTTGGCTGTATCTGTCTCACAGTTCCCTTTACATGTGCCCAAACTATTAATATTTGCCAGCTCTCATCTGGCTCTTATGTCTATTACAGGGACCCTCTTGGTATGGACATGGATCTGTAGATATTGGAATAGGGCGTGAAGTGTAAGAAGTTTAGAGCTGTGTTGCCAACTGCTGAGTTCCCCCAAAGAGGCTTGGAAACCTGCTTACCTCTGAGGGAAGGTTTGAATCTTCAAGTTTTCCTCCAGCCCAGAGGATCAGGAGTTATCAACTGGTTTAACGGTTTCTGATCCAGCTGTAGTTGAAATTGAGACATTTTCTTCTTAGTTCTATGCCTCAGTTCCTGGTGTGATAGGTTTAAACTCAGTAAGTCTTCTATAAAACTGGTTAAGTAGCTGGATGTGTAGTTGGTAACCTTATTGGAAATACAATGCAAGCACTGTTCTGAGATGTTTTGCAGATTTTGTTAAGAGGACATCTTTGGGGCCATGCGAATGAGAGAATTCACAGTAACTATTGTAGTTACTACAATTTCCTTAGGAGGTGTTGGTAAACTGAGTTGCCCCTATCCAATGTTAACTTAGATCATAAAGCTGAACTTCATGTCTTTGAGTAGGTAAACCAATACCAAATGGTAGTTAAGACTTTGTCTCCTTGCCTTTGATCATGGAGGCTAACTAGCAGATCTCAAAGGATGATGCATGCATGCATCCTAAGTCACTTCAGTTGTGCCTGATTCTTTGCGACCCCAGGGACTGTAGCTTGCCAGGCTTCTCTGTCCATGGGATTCTCTATGCAAGAAAACTGGAGTAGGTTGCCACGCCCTTCTCTGGGGACTCTTCCTGACCCAGGGATCAAACTTGTGCCTCTTGCATCTCCTGCATTGGCAGGTGGGTTCTTTACCACTAGGGCCACCTGGGAAGCCCTTAGGATGAGAGTTAATGTTAAAGTTAGACCTGGGATTTTCAGAGTGGGATCACCTCAGGGAGATAGGAGGTATGAACTCAGAGGCCAGCCATCCTACTGAGCTTGTGTTTTAGAGAAGAGACTTGTCAGATCCTTCCTCCATGTTTATTCCCACATTTTTAGTCACATATATCGCTGACTTTGTTTTAGGAAATCATCTAAGTTGTGAGTTGGTTTCAATCTAGTCTGTCAGTCTTGGTCATGGGTATGACTAGCTCATTACAGTGTCCGCTTTCCCTCCCATAGATGATGTCCACAATGACTAACCCAGGGTGGGGGACATGCTGTCTAATCAGCCCCTATAATCCAAGAAGAGATTGCTGGAAAGGTCCACTTTTTTTTTTGAGAAGGCCCTTGGAAAATATATTTGAGTGATAATGAAGGCTAGAGCATTTGCTGTTAGAAAGGGAGAGCTTCCTGGAAGGTGGGAGCCTGGAGTCTTATGTGGGTCCCCATATGGACCCTGAGGAGTGAATGTGAAAAACCCTGGGAGTTGAAGAGAGATGAGGAAAGAAAGCTGTCTGGTTCTTGGAAAAACTGATGTCTTGATTCAGCCTTAGTGGATCAAACACCTTGAATCTTCATTTTGTAAGCCAGTGTATTCCTGTCTCAAGGAAATTACAGTTGGGCTTTTCTGTCACTTGCAAGCAAAACAATCCTAAGTGATAGAACTTAGTGGACCGTCACAAAGATGTGGGTATTAGAGTAAGCTGGATTTCTCCATTGTTTGCAGTATTGAAACCAATTTAGAACTTAAATTTGGGGATTTAACTGGTAGAAATGTGTTTTAAAGGCTTTTCAGACTAAGTCACAATGGGTCAGGGGAGAAAGGAAAAAAAAAATCCCAAAAGAGGCTGGAAAATCTATTCTAAGGCCAATTTAAAAAGTTCTATATCCATATGGCTATCCTGCTTACAGTTGAGTTTGCCAACATAGGTGCCATTTTTGAGACAAGGTAGTTAGTAGTGCTTTGGAAACAATCTGTCATGAATATTCCAAGTCAAGGAAATTTAGGAATCCACTACCACTTCTGGGACTTCTGTCTGGAAATGATAAAACTTACAGCAAAGGAGGAGAAAGCTTTTAAAAAAGTATGCCAAAGAGAGGATTAGTTGAGAAATCTCATGGATATCAACCCTTGTGCTACCATTGAGCTATAGAGTTGCCTAGGTAATAGTCAACCTGGATCCAGTGAGCCTCCTATTTACAGAAACAGATCTGAGTCCTGGCGTCCCTGGTCTGATGGCTGAGTCCTATAGCGACTTAAATTTCAGATGCTCAGTGATCTGCTTCTTTTTGAGACAGGATGGAGATATTGATTGCTGCCACAAGTTGACAACTCACAACCATCCCTGATGTAGCTTGTCTGGGTCAATAGAAAAATGAAATTGCATATGGTGGAACATGAGAAGGCAAGAACAGAAGAGTCAAAAAGAAATAGACCCACAAAAATATGATGAAACTTGGCAAATTGTTCCCCTATCTTCTAATCCTTATTCTTGACAAACTTTGGGAAAGAAGTATCCTTATCCCAGGCTTATCCCCTCATTATGGGATGAATGAATATCCACAGTGATGAGGTCACTCAGGAGTATCCCTGCTACTTCGTTCCCCTGGTGGTCATTGTCTCTGAATGGAGCAGCTTTGGGCGCATCTGCAGGCATAAGTTATACAGATATAAAGGTGTCTTATATACATTTGTTAGTATTTTAAGTGGGATCTAAATGTTTGTAGTGTTTTGCAATCTGTGCTATGTAGATGCAAAGAGGGGATTGATATTTGGAAACCTTTTTTTTTTTTTTTTTAATAGTGCGAAACAAGCCTGCAGTGGAAGTTTAGAGGGAACTGGAGTATCTGTTCAGTTCAGTCACTCAGTCGTGTCCGACTCTTTGCGACCCCATGAATCACAGCACGCCAGGCCTCCCTGTCCATCACCAACTCCCAGAGTTCACTCAGACTCATGTCCATCGAGTCAGTGATGCCATCCAGCCATTTCATCCTCTGCCATCCCCTTCTCCTCCTGCCCCCAATCCCTCCCAGCATCAGAGTCTTTTCCAATGAGTCAACTCTGTAGGAGCCATCAATTACAATGCAGGTCTCACCCTGTGAAGGAAAGAGGGGATAAATGCTGAATAGGATGTGAGCTAGATTGTACTGCAATACTAAGTGCCTTGGTGTCATCAATGGCAACTGAGAGACCAGAAATGACCCCTCAGGAGACCCAGGTCTCTCAGGGAGGGACCTTCCCCAGGTCCCTGCTGCACTCGGTCACTGGTTGGAAACAGCCCGTGGGGTGTGGTCTGATGGTTACCAGAGCCTCTCTGTGCTCACAGATCCCCTTCTCTACCAGGTCCGCAGAGCAGCCCATCATGGTTCCCAAGGCCTCCCTTTCAGAGGGTGTGAGTGGGGTGAAATACAGCTCTCCTTGAGGGGCTTGATCTTGGGTCACAACTGCTACCTGTCTTCTCCCTTCTTCCCTCAAAATTCTCTTCACTCTTGGCTCTCACCTCATCTGAAGATTGGTGTGGTGTGACCCTAACTATCATCAGTGTGGTCTGAGCCCTCACTAGTAGATTCTTATCAAGCCCAAGCTGCTGACCGTACCTGAGTTACAGTGAGGCAAGGGAAGGAAGTCTGAGGAGATGGTCAAGAGTGTCACCTGGGCTTAACATACGTTATTCCCTGCTCTCATCATGTGAAAGTAGCCCAGCTTCTTGATAATTAGTCAGTTATGCCTGTAACAATTCTGACTCATGAGATGACATGGCCTTTTGGAGAGATGGAGAGTAGTACAGCTCAAGCTCCTAACTCTCAATTCTGGAGCTAAAATGTCTTCCTACTATGTTCATCCTGTATGAACTGGCTGTATGATTGGCTGTGGTTCCTGGACGTGGGTGACTCTTTCCTTTCCCTGGTTAGGGAATTTTCAGCTATTAAGTCTTCAAATATTTTCTCAGGCTCTTTCTTTCTTCTCCTTCTGGGCCCTTTTTCATGCAGACATTAGTCCCCTTGATATTGTCCCTGAGGTCTCTTAAACTGTCCTCGTTTCTTTTCGTTCTTTTTTTCTGTTCTGCGGTAGTGATTTCCATGACTCGACCTGTTCCTTTTTTATTTAGTCTACTATTGTTTCCTTCTAGTGTGTATTTCATTTCAGTTATTGTATTCTTAAATTGGTTATTCTTTATATTTTCTGACTCTTTGCTTAAAACTTCTAGCTTCTCACTCTGTGCACTCATTCTCCCGAGTTCTTTGTCTTTATTAATCTGAACTCTTTGGGAGTAGACGTCTATCTTCATGTCACTTAGTTTTTCTGGGATTTTATCTTGTTTCTTTGTCTGGGACATATCCCTCTACTGCTTGGTATCTCTTTGGCTTAGGGTTCTGGGATCCACAGCATCACTGATGGGTCCTTGATGCACGCTGCAGGGACTCTCTGAGGCTGCAGCACTGTCGGAGTTCTAAGGGCACTTGCATGTCTGGCGGCCAGGGACCAGAGTAGACAGCACTCATTGCAGAGCCAGTGCTGGGAACGTTCTCGGTTGTGGGGGCCTGCAGAATGTGCCCTTGTAGTGGCAAGGCGCCAGTTGCAGGCCTTTAAAAATAACTCTTTCTTACAACCAACCCATAGTGATGGGGCAGCAAGGGTTGGGACCAGCTGTGGGCTCACTGGCAGCTACAGGGTCCCTGGTTGTCAGTCTTCCCCAGGTCACACCTACTGCAGTGGAGGCAGGTGACATGTGTTGGGCTGGGGATGTGCAGTTGTCGGCTGGAAGGGCTTGCTATAGGTGGGCACAGTGGTGCCAGCCAGGTACAGAAGGTCCACGGGCAGCTTCAGGGGACTTTGGCTCCCATGCACTCACCTGTGGCTCACACGCCCTGAATCAGGGCACACATGTAGCCGTGGAGGCTTATTACAGGTGTCAGGGTGGTGGCATTCAGGAGTACAGCTGGAGGGCTCGCCCTGAGTATGTGCATGCCATTGGGGGCCATCCTGGGGGGATTCAGGTTGGCTTCTTTCATTTACACACAGCCCACCTGATGCAAATAGCTGGCTCACTGGAAAAGACCCTGATGCTGGGAAAGATTGAAGGCAGGAGGAAAAGGGGCTGACAGGATGAGATGGTTGGATGGTATCACTGACTCAATGGACATGAGTTTGAGCAAACTCCGGAAATAGTGAAGGACAGGGAAGTCTGCCGTGCTAT
>SJYW01013802.1:470625-489778 GCA_006410735.1 Raphicerus campestris
TAGTTCCCTGAAAGTGAAAGTGAAGTCACTCAGTCGTGTCCGACTCTTTGTGACCCTGTGGACTGTAGCCTACCAGGCTCCTCCCTCCATGGGATTCTCCAGGCAAGAGTACTGGAGTGGGTTGCCATTTCCTTCTCCAGGGGATCTTCCCAACCCAGGGACTGAACCCGGGTCTCGGGTTAACAGAATGCACTGACCTTTCTAAATGGCTTTTTCTCCTTTCCCTGCCAGACACAAGAGCAGACTGTACTCAGATTTTCGCAGTGGGAACCCAGCTGAGGTCCCGTGGAGAAGAGTGAAAGTGAAAATCACTCAGTCATGTCCGACTTTTTGCAACCCCATGGACTTGTCCATGGAAACTTCATGATATTCTGAAAGCCTCCTATGACTGGGTCCCACTGGAGTTTTTAAGTCTCAAGTGTGTCTGCCCTGAACTTTCAGAAATTGATCAAGTATAGTTCAGGTTTTCCTCCCCCTGCTGGTTCTCCCTGGGTTTTTCCCTGAACCCCTGCTCACGTGAGCAGGAGCTCCCTCTGCTTACCTGTCTCTCCAATCTAGGGGGCCGCAGTTTTCCCTGGACCTCCCTCTCTTGTGAGCATCCAGGTAGGATTGTCTAATTTTTTTTCCCTCTTCTATCTCAGTGATTTACTGGCTGTTAGGACTGAGTGGCCACTGCTGACATCCACGCATGTGGCACTGGAATGTGGCAATCTCATCCGCCACCATTCTGAATAGTACCCGCTTGTGTGCCAAGACCTAAAGTCTGAGATCTGTGGTCCTGAGCAGAAATGAAACCTTGGCAGAGAAGGTATGTGAGGAATGAAAGAGGCAAGAGTTAGTTGTGTTTTTAAATACTCGATTTAACATGTCAGAAGCTATTCTGGGAAGCTCACTGTCGGTTATGACATGATGGGACTAAATGCCTGTTTTTCCTCTCTGGTCTGGAGCTGAGAAGAATATCAGATTTCCTGGGAGACATCAAGGCCCTCTGAAGGCACAGCCACATTGGGTGTAACATGTGATGACCTCACAGGACATGAGGCAACTCATTCCCTGAAGGAGGTCGAGGAACCTTGGGCAGCACCTCCATGTGATGGGTGCACATGGGACATGAGCCTGCCTCGTGGTTAGGGAGAAGTCCTCCTTCCTGTTCCTGGTGGGTAAGAAGGCCCGAGGCCTGAGTGCAAGTCTAGGCTCTGCCCTCAGGGTTCACAGGAGATTCCTTGGGACCCACTGCAGGGTGGCAGAACAGAGGAAGTGACCTTGGCTGTATCTGTCTCACAGTTCCCTTTACATGTGCCCAAACTATTAATATTTGCCAGCTCTCATCTGGCTCTTATGTCTATTACAGGGACCCTCTTGGTATGGACATGGATCTGTAGATATTGGAATAGGGCGTGAAGTGTAAGAAGTTTAGAGCTGTGTTGCCAACTGCTGAGTTCCCCCAAAGAGGCTTGGAAACCTGCTTACCTCTGAGGGAAGGTCTGAATCTTCAAGTTTTCCTCCAGCCCAGAGGATCAGGAGTTATCAACTGGTTTAACGGTTTCTGATCCAGCTGTAGTTGAAATTGAGACATTTTCTTCTTAGTTCTATGCCTCAGTTCCTGATGTGATAGGTTTAAACTCAGTAAGTCTTCTATAAAACTGGTTAAGTAGCTGGATGTGTAGTTGGTAACCTTATTGGAAATACAATGCAAGCACTGTTCTGAGATGTTTTGCAGATTTTGTTAAGAGGACATCTTTGGGGCCATGCGAATGAGAGAATTCACAGTAACTATTGTAGTTACTACAATTTCCTTAGGAGGTGTTGGTAAACTGAGTTGCCCCTATCCAATGTTAACTTAGATCATAAAGCTGAACTTCATGTCTTTGAGTAGGTAAACCAATACCAAATGGTAGTTAAGACTTTGTCTCCTTGCCTTTGATCATGGAGGCTAACTAGCAGATCTCAAAGGATGATGCATGCATGCATCCTAAGTCACTTCAGTTGTGCCTGATTCTTTGCGACCCCAGGGACTGTAGCTTGCCAGGCTTCTCTGTCCATGGGATTCTCTATGCAAGAAAACTGGAGTAGGTTGCCACGCCCTTCTCTGGGGACTCTTCCTGACCCAGGGATCAAACTTGTGCCTCTTGCATCTCCTGCATTGGCAGGTGGGTTCTTTACCACTAGGGCCACCTGGGAAGCCCTTAGGATGAGAGTTAATGTTAAAGTTAGACCTGGGATTTTCAGAGTGGGATCACCTCAGGGAGATAGGAGGTATGAACTCAGAGGCCAGCCATCCTACTGAGCTTGTGTTTTAGAGAAGAGACTTGTCAGATCCTTCCTCCATGTTTATTCCCACATTTTTAGTCACATATATCGCTGACTTTATTTTAGGAAATCATCTAAGTTGTGAGTTGGTTTCAATCTAGTCTGTCAGTCTTGGTCATGGGTATGACTAGCTCATTACAGTGTCCGCTTTCCCTCCCATAGATGATGTCCACAATGACTAACCCAGGGTGGGGGACATGCTGTCTAATCAGCCCCTATAATCCAAGAAGAGATTGCTGGAAAGGTCCACTTTGTTTTTTGAGAAGGCCCTTGGAAAATATATTTGAGTGATAATGAAGGCTAGAGCATTTGCTGTTAGAAAGGGAGAGCTTCCTGGAAGGTGGGAGCCTGGAGTCTTATGTGGGTCCCCATATGGACCCTGAGGAGTGAATGTGAAAAACCCTGGGAGTTGAAGAGAGATGAGGAAAGAAAGCTGTCTGGTTCTTGGAAAAACTGATGTCTTGATTCAGCCTTAGTGGATCAAACACCTTGAATCTTCTTTTTGTAAGCCAGTGTATTCCTGTCTCAAGGAAATTACAGTTGGGCTTTTCTGTCACTTGCAAGCAAAACAATCCTAAGTGATAGAACTTAGTGGACCGTCACAAAGATGTGGGTATTAGAGTAAGCTGGATTTCTCCATTGTTTGCAGTATTGAAACCAATTTAGAACTTAAATTTGGGGATTTAAGTGGTAGAAATGTGTTTTAAAGGCTTTTCAGACTAAGTCACAATGGGTCAGGGGAGAAAGGAAAAAAAAAACCCCAAAGAGGCTGGAAAATCTATTCTAAGGCCAATTTAAAAAGTTCTATATCCATATGGCTATCCTGCTTACAGTTGAGTTTGCCAACATAGGTGCCATTTTTGAGACAAGGTAGTTAGTAGTGCTTTGGAAACAATCTGTCATGAATATTCCAAGTCAAGGAAATTTAGGAATCCACTACCACTTCTGGGACTTCTGTCTGGAAATGATAAAACTTACAGCAAAGGAGGAGAAAGCTTTTAAAAAAGTATGCCAAAGAGAGGATTAGTTGAGAAATCTCATGGATATCAACCCTTGTGCTACCATTGAGCTATAGAGTTGCCTAGGTAATAGTCAACCTGGATCCAGTGAGCCTCCTATTTACAGAAACAGATCTGAGTCCTGGCGTCCCTGGTCTGATGGCTGAGTCCTATAGCGACTTAAATTTCAGATGCTCAGTGATCTGCTTCTTTTTGAGACAGGATGGAGATATTGATTGCTGCCACAAGTTGACAACTCACAACCATCCCTGATGTAGCTTGTCTGGGTCAATAGAAAAATGAAATTGCATATGGTGGAACATGAGAAGGCAAGAACAGAAGAGTCAAAAAGAAATAGACCCACAAAAATATGATGAAACTTGGCAAATTCTTCCCCTATCTTCTAATCCTTATTCTTGACAAACTTTGGGAAAGAAGTATCCTTATCCCAGGCTTATCCCCTCATTATGGCATGAATGAATATCCACGGTGATGAGGTCACTCAGGAGTATCCCTGCTACTTCGTTCCCCTGGTGGTCATTGTATCTGAATGGAGCAGCTTTGGGCGCATCTGCAGGCATAAGTTATACAGATATAAAGGTGTCTTATATACATTTGTTAGTATTTTAAGTGGGATCTAAATGTTTGTAGTGTTTTGCAATCTGTGCTATGTAGATGCAAAGAGGGGATTGATATTTGGAAACCTTTTTTTTTTTTTTTTTTAATATAGTGCGAAACAAGCCTGCAGTGGAAGTTTAGAGGGAACTGGAGTATCTGTTCAGTTCAGTCACTCAGTCGTGTCCGACTCTTTGCGACCCCATGAATCACAGCACGCCAGGCCTCCCTGTCCATCACCAACTCCCAGAGTTCACTCAGACTCATGTCCATCGAGTCAGTGATGCCATCCAGCCATCTCATCCTCTGCCGTCCCGTTCTCCTCCTGCCCCCAATCCCTCCCAGCATCAGAGTCTTTTCCAATGAGTCGAGTCTGTAGGAGCCATCAATTACAATGCAGGTCTCACCCTGTGAAGGAAAGAGGGGGTAAATGTTGAATAGGATGTGAGCTAGATTGTACTGCAATACTAAGTGCCTTGGATGGCAACTGAGAGACCAGAAATTACCCCTCAGGAGACCCAGGTCTCTCAGGGAGGGACCTTCCCCAGGTCCCTGCTTCACTCGGTCACTGGTTGGAAACAGCCCGTGGGGTGTGGTCTGATGGTTACCAGAGCCTCTCTGTGCTCACAGATCCCCTTCTCTACCAGGTCCGCAGAGCAGCCCATCATGGTTCCCAAGGCCTCCCTTTCAGAGGGTGTGAGTGGGGTGAAATACAGCTCTCCTTGAGGGGCTTGATCNTTTTTTTTTTACAGCTAAGTAATAATTCCATTGAATGTGTGTATATATTTAACATGTGTGTGTGCTCAGTCATGTTCAACTCTTTGTGACCCCTTGGACTGTGGCCCACCAGGCTCTTCTGTCCATGGAATTTCCCAGGCAAGAATACTGGAGTGAGTTGCCATGCTCTCCTCCAGGGAATCTTCTAACCCAGGGATGGAATTCGCATCTCTTACATCTCCTGCATTGGCAGGCAGATTCTTTACCATTGCACCACTTGAGAAATCCATAATAATTCCATTGTATGTATATATACACTTACACATATGTATGTGTATATGTACACAACACATCTTTTAAGCCAATCATTTGTTGATGGGCACTTGGTGTATTTCCATGTCTTAGCTGTTGTAAACAGTGCTGATCACTGGGGTTCACGTATCTTTTAGCTGTCTTTTCTGGGTATATACCAAGCTGTGAGATTGCTGGATCATATAGCAGTAACTCTGTTTTCATATTTTAAGTAACCTTAATGGCAACCTCTTAAATCCTGTTTTAAATTAATCCTACTTCCAAATAATACTTTTACATGATTTCAATTAACCTATTGATTAACTAGCATCAGCTTACAAGTTTCCCCCCCCCAATATTCCAAGGTATAACTTTCAGCATCAGAAAGCATAGTAAGCACTTTTGATGTATGATGAATAAAAAAATCAAGGTCTAAAATACCAGTGGTTTTCTGTGACAGGGTCAATGTTTCTCTTCAAGTATGTTCTTCCCACAAACTAAGATTTCATTTTTCTCTCAAAGAGTTTAAGGAAATCATAACTTTTTTTTAGTTGAGGTGAAAAAGCTGCTTCATAAGTTCATGCATTGTAAAAGCCATGCATGAGGAAGAACGTAGTGGGTATAATTAACAGAGAAACGATGATCCCTTTGAATTCCATGGTGTCCATAGGCATACTTTATAGTCACCTTCATGGTAAGGTACTTTTCAAATTCTGAAAGAGCAGTTCCTAATTACAATTACCAAAGAATTACAACAAGTGGGTAGGATACAATGACACTGTGTTATTGTTTCAGCAACACCACTGCAATGTAAGTTTGTGAGTTTTCAAATCAAAGACATTAGGATACAGTAAGTCCCCTACAAATGAATGAGTTCCATTCTGAGTGCACATTTGTAAGTCCAATTTGTTCATAAATCCAACAAAGTAAGCCTCGGTACCCAACTAATATATTTGGCTATATAGTAGTACTGTATTATGATAGGTTTATAAAACTTTGAAAATACTCTTAAAAACACAAAAACAAAATATTTTTAGTCTTACAGCACAGTGCTTACCAGCTATATCAGTAGTACCAGCTATATCACTGCTGCTTTTATGCTTGCTTCTAGACATCCTGGGCTTGAACTAAAGATACTGTGCTACTGTGCTACACAGTGATATACACACAATCACAACCACTTGACAATGTACGCCCGACACAGGAACTAACTAACATGATGGGACATGTGAACACACACTCACATCTTTGAAAGTTTGCAAAATGAAGGTTTGCATGTAGGGGACTCACTGTTATCAGAAGTTCTGCCAAGAACGTAGGGAGCACAGGAAAGGTACCAGAAGGAAAAAAGCAAGCAAGCAAGCAACCAACCAAACACATGCCTATGGAACCATTCCCAATACAGCAGGTATCAGGCCTCTGTAAAATGCAAGCTAATCACTTTCTTTTGCTCAAACTGTTTTGGAAGCATGACTAATTCCTGTATAAGTATGTTCCTCTTTCACTTGGAGTATTCGGTGTACTCTAACCACATGAAGAAGGTAAGTACAGATAACTGCTGTTAAACCTGCCACAGATCCAGCCATTAATCTGTGTACAGACCAGAAACTCAGCTTTGTAGTAGTAAATGTTCCATCATGCTCAAATGCGACAAACTGGATTGCACCATAGGGAAATATTTGGATCATCATTGCAATAATCCCTTTATATTAATACAATCCAAGGTATCCGTCCTTTGGGAAATAGCATGCAATGCAGAAAATAGTTCCAAATGTTTTTAGCGTTGACTATGAGCTTGTAATAAAACTTTTACTTGATCCAAAGGGACAATTGTTTTGGCACAGCATCTTGCAACACCTCTAACCAGGAAGAAGCAAGACCAGAAGTCCTGGCCTGCAGGGGGCCCTCTAGTTCCAGCTGCCAAGGTGGGCTAGCCAAAATCAGGGCTGCCTTGGGAACTTTGGTCAAATTACAGCCCAAGGACATTAACCAGGCCAGAATGGGCAGTGACAGGGCACTGACTGACTGGCAGGTAGGGCAGTAAGTGAAAGCCACTTGTGTCTGACTCTTTGCGATCCCATGGACTATACAGTCCATGGAATTCTGCAGGCCAGAGTACTGGAGTGGGTAGTCTTTCCTTTCTCCAGGAGACCTTCCCAACCCAGGGATAGAACCCAGGTCTCCCACATTGCAGGCAGATTCTTTACCAGCTGAGCCACAAGGGTCCTTTAACTGCGATACTAGAGTTAAGTGGTTATAGTAGTAAAAGTATTCTGAATTTGACTATATACTTAGCGTTACCAGTGTGATGTATGTGTGTGTGTATTCCTTTTTCACTGGGCCTTTGTCATGCTAGACCTACTTTACTAGATCTTTGTTGCTTTTCTCTAGTTGTGATGAATGGGGGCTTTTCTCTAGTTGTGATGCATGGGCTTCTCTTGATGTGGAGCATGAGCGTTAGGGTGCATAGACTCAGTAGTTGCAGCTCCTGGACTCTAGGGTGTGTGGGCTCAATAGTTGTGGTGAATGGGCTTAGTTGCTCCCTGGCATGTGGGATTTTCCCGGATCAGGGATGGAGTCCATGCCTCCTGCACTGGCAGGTGGATTCTTTACCACTGAGCATCCAGGGAAGCCTCTACACGTGTGAGGCATACTTTCATAAGCTTACATTAGAAGTTACCATCCTTTCATATTAATATGAAAAACATGTTCCAGCATTTCTTGTAAGGCAGGTATAGTGGTGATAGATTCCCTCAGCTTTTGGTTGTCAGCAAAGCTTTATCTACCTTTCATTTCTGAACTTTCCTGGGTAAACTTTTCTTGGTTGGCAGTTGCTATGTGACCATGCTGGTGCTTTATCTTGGACGTCCCAGGTTTTAGAACTGTGAAAAATATCCATTTATAAGCCATCCGTTTTGTGGTATTTTGTTATGGCATCTTGAATGGACTATATCAATTAGAATTGTTTATTGAAATTATTTTTCTCTTGTAATGCTTTCTTCCTCCTTCATATATTACACGCTTTGGTCTTGATGATTGTACCCCTAAGCACTTTACATATATATGTACCTCTTTATATACAGACATTTTTCAAGATGATCAACAAGATCATAATTGCATATGCTCAATATTTTTCCTATGAAAGAACACATGGACAGGTTTCTAAGTCAGTATATCCAGTTATACTTCAGTATTCTTTAAATGCTATATAAAACTGGATAGTATGGACAATGTGATTAAAAAAAACACTTTTCCATGTAATGAAAATCTTGGTTGTGCCCAATTAATTGCTCTTGTAAGCCTGTTCACTGGAAAAGTTACAAAACTATTTAAGGATATGTATATATGTGTGTGTGTGTGTGTGTATGAAAGATTGCTAGCAGTGCAATATAATCCTTTCAGTTCAAGAAACAGAGATACAGAGGGCAAGAAATTTATCTAAGGCCAGATTTAAACCATGTCTGATGCCAGTGTTCATAACATTTCCATGAAACACTGCCAGCCTTTCAGCTTATATACTTAATAAGGAAGAATGGACTCTTATTAATGTGATTGATAGATTTCTTGAGTAATTTTTGAAATCCAAGGCAGTAACTGTCATGTATTTTCATCTTGTCACTCTTTTGCTAAGTATGGTTCTTAAACATCAGGGACGTTTTTGTTGGGAGGATGAACATTACAAGCTTTTTTGGGAATAGAGAGTTGAGGCCCCGGGTCTTCAGATTCTTTTCTTCTCTCCTCCCTTCCTTTTTCCCTTTTCTTTTCTTGGTTATTTATCCAAGGCTGCCCACAGGCATAATCTTAGTACTCTAGTACATTTAGCCTCTGTAATGGGGATACAAAAGAACTCTGAACAATGGGAGTGACAAGGAAGTTAATACTCCACAGTAGGGATAGGGTTAAATGGATAGCTTGGCTATAAGAGAAGGTGAAGAATCTTTTCTGCTTGGAGATGGATATAGTTGGTAATGCTCGAGTTGAAAACTGAAGGATGAGTAGACATTTTTCAAGTAGGGAGGGCATGCTAATCATAGGGAACAGCATGTAAGCACTTGGTGTTCTGAAAATAATTGGTACAATCAGACAAATGTCTACTTTCTATCCTGGGATTGGCAGGAGTTGCAGTGGGAAGTAAGCAAAACCAAATCGCAGAAGGCCTGTCCCCTGAAAAAACTCTCTTGCCTCCAATCTTGTCTCATGTTGCAGTAATCATTTAGATGAGAGATGAGGGCCTAAACTGTGGGATGAGACAGGATAGATCTGAGAGATTTAAAGATTGAATCAATGCCAGATGAAACTTAGCCAGGGTCCTAGTTCTGTTGAATCTCAAACTAATTGGAAGACAAAGTTAGCCAAGAGATGGGAAAATTGGTAGTTAGCCAATTTCTTGTCTGATTCAAGATACCCTGAATTACTTGATATATCCATGTCCAAGGCACTTTCTCAGGGACAATAGAAGGCATCTCAGTGTATGGGATTCTAAATTGCTTTTCAGGACAGTGTAAGAGTAGTTAAAACTTATAAAACAATCCTGAAGTAGTGGGTTAAAGATAGAGTTCAAAGCTTGAATCCTAGTCAATCCTAGTGTAAAAGGTTGCTAGGACTTGAGTCTTGGTACAATGTATTTCCATTGCAAAGGCCAACAATAAATGATGTCTGTCTTGCTTTGTACTGTATCATAGTAATTGAGATGTTTATGTTTCAAAGGAGAATAACATAGAGGAACATTAATACTATCCTTGTTCCTAAAATTCTCACCTACCTTCTTATTCCAACTTCACCAGTGTGATAGTTTAGACTGTCCACACCGGCAAATTCCTGACTAATCAACTTCAAAAATCTAAATGAATGATGTTCCATTTTAAAGCGAAAAGGCACACTGGCCCTTGTAAACAGAAAATAAACTTAATTCCATGAGCTACTTAATACCTTCTTATTTTCAGGAGCAGAAGGATCAGGCTGAGAAAATGTGTAAATAGGGGCAAGAGCTGAGAGCTCCCCACAAGAGTCAACTGAAGATAAAGGCATCGGTGTTAGGACCTCATGTGGCTGGCAATTCCGCAGTCAGTATATCTGGACCAAACACCACCAAGAAATAAGGCACTGGAGAATGTTGACACTTTCATTAGTGGATGCAGCAAAGCAGGATCAAAGTTTCATTTGATTAACAGCCCAGTCACGTGCCCATGCCTGGTTGCCAAGATGACAAGGAAAAATTGAGTACACCTTTGCACTTCAGGACTTCCCTTGTGGCTCAGAGAGTAAAGCATCTGCCTGCAATTCAGGAGACTTGGGTTCGATCCCTGGGTTGGGAAGATCCCCTGGAGAAGGAAATGGCAACCCACTCCAGTATTCTTCCTTGGAAAATCCCATGGATGAAGAGCCCAGTAGGTTACAGTCCGCAGGGTCACAAAGAGTCAGGCATGACTGAATGACTTCACTTATCACTTATTGCACTTCTAGATTTGCAGCAGAGGTAAGTACTGTTAGACACCAAGGCTCACTTAGGACCCAATAAGTATGGGTTCATGCTGGGTATAATCTGTTGCCACACTAATGCTGCATTAAAAACTACAGCAGACTTAGTGGCTTAAAACAGCCATTTATTATGATCACAAGAGAATGTGTCCACTGGGTAAGTTCTGCTGGTTTTACCTTGGCAGTCTGGTCCTGGCTTGGCTTAGTCTGCTGACTGGCTTGTGCTGGCTAGTCAAGAATGATCTCAGCTGGGGTTATTGGCTTTATTCTATGTATTTCATCTTCTAACCAGATTCCCTGAGCAAGTTCTCATGGGTCTGATACCCAGGCTTGGACTTGGCATGCTGTCAGTTCTACCACACTCAACTGGCCAAGGTCCAGATTCAAGGGATGGGGAAATTATAGTTCCCCTCATGAAGAGGTAGAATCTAAGACCAGTTCTAAAAACAGCCTCAATTCTCCACCTCTCCTATAGCCATGATTTTTAAAAAACTTTTAGAATGATAGACAAAGTATCTTGCCTACCATTTCACCTAGCCACCCAGCTTCTTTTCTATTCTGATATTATCAGTAATTATAAGTAAACATGCATGCATGGGCCCTTTTTCACACAAATGGCTATATTTTCACACAACATTGTACTTGACTATTTGCATTTTATGCAACTTGAAGTATACCCCATATTCATAGATGTATACATCTGTAGTGTTAATTCCTAAAAGCAGAATTAATTACTGAGTCAAAGTGTATATGTATTTTTAAAATTTGATAGTGACAAACTGCCCTCCATAAGAAACCGCACTTTTATGTACTTTCCCACCTAGAAAGCTATGCAGTTGTTTTTCCAGTTCCTTGCCAAAATGCTAATCAAACCATTTTATATTACAAATATGATTTTTAAAAAGATATTTCAGTAAATCTTAAAATTTCAAATGTACAGAAAAGTTGCAATGACATAAAGTCCTGCCATATCCCCTTCATTAAGATTTCCCAATTATTAATGTATTTGCTGTGTAAGCAACTTTACATGAGTATCTATTGCCATTACTTGTTTTCTGAGCCACTGGAAAGCAAGTTGCTAATATGATGCACCTTCACCTCTAAATCTAGAATACAAAGACTCTCTCCTGCTTATGAATGGTTGCATTGTGGTTTTATATTAGGATGTCAACACTGATAGAAAATACTATAAAGAAGTGATGCTGTGTTCTTCTTAGTTTATCACATCAGGAGGCACATGACATTGACCCACCCACTACTGTTTATGTTAACTCTGATCACCTGCTCGAGTTGGTATCTGGAGGATTTACACAGGGAGAAGCCTGCCATTTCCTCCTTAGCAATTGAGAAGTATTTTGTTCAAAGATTTATATTAACACATTTTTTAAACGTGAACCAGTTTCAAAGTCTTTATTGAATTTGTTACAATATTGCTTCTGTTTTATTTATGTTTTGACTTTTGGCTGAGAAGCATGTGGGATCTTAGCTCCCAAACTAGGAATCAAACCCACACCCCCTGCATTGAAGGGCAAAGTCTTAACCATTGAACCACCAGGGAAGTCCTTTGTGGTAAGTTTTCTAATAAGAAATGGGATCCTGGCCCAGTTTCAAACATCTGCCCACCAGCCTTAACATCCATTGACATTTCCCACTTGAATCATTCAGCACTGTAATCGTTGCCAAATGGTTTGGTATTTTCCACATTTCTTCTACATTTATTAGTTGATATTCAACTGTAAGGGCAGGCATTTCCTTCTCTCTAATGTGTTTATATTAGTATGTGCTTATATAATTCAATGGATTGCAATCCATTACTGTCCTTTATTTTTAAAATTTAATTGAAATATAGTTGATTTACAATATTGTGTTTCAGGTGTATAGCATAATGATTTAGTACTGCACACTACACTCCGTAACAGGTCATTACAAGATAATAGGTATAATTCCCTATGCTCTACAGTATATTCCTGTTGCTTATCTATTTTATATATATATATAGTCATTTGTACCTGTTAATCCCATGCACTTAATATTTCCCTCCCCACTTCCTTATCTTTTTTTGGTAATCACAAATTTGTTTTCTATATCTGTGAGTCTGTTTTGCATATTCATATGAATTTGTAAGTGGGGTTATACAGTTTTTGTCCTTCTGACTTATTTCACTAAGCATAACACTCTCTAGGTTCATCCATGCTACTGCAAGTGGCAGTATTTCAATTTTTATGGCTAAGTAATTTTTTATTTCATATATACCACATCTTCTTAATCCAATCAGATATTCACGGGCACTTGGATTGCTTCTGCGTCTTGGATATTGTATATAGCACTGTCGCAAACATTGGGGTGCATGTATCTTTTCAAGTTAGTGTTTGTATTTTTCCAGATACAAACCCAAGAGTGGAATTGCTGGATCATATGGTTGTTACAGTTTTAGCTTTTTAAGGAATCTCTATACTGTTTTTCATTGTGGCTGCACTAATTTACATTCCCATGAACAGTGCAAGATGGTTCCTTTTCTCCACATTCTCACCAACATTTGTTGTTTCTGGACTTTTTGATGATAGCTGTTCTGACAGTTATGAGGCAATACTTCCTTGTGGTTTTGACTTGCATTTTTCTAATAGTGATATTGAACATCTTTTTCTGTGCCTGTTAGCCATCTCTATGTTTTCTGAAGAGATATTTCTCAAAAGGTCTCTGTCCATTTTTAAAAATTGCATTTTTTTAATGTTATTGAGCTGTGTGAGCTGTTTGTCTATTATTTCCTTTGTGTAAAAGCTTTTAAGTTTAATTCAGTCTCATTTGTATATTTTTGCTTTTATCTCTTTTGCCTTTGATGATTCAAGTAAATATTGTTAATGATTTATGTCAGAGTGTTCCATCTATTTTCCCCCAGGAGTTTTATGGCATTTGGTCTTTAAAACCATTGTGAGTGTATTTTTCTTTGTATATGGTGTGAGGGAATGTTCTAATCTCATTGTTTTACATGTGGCTGTCCAGTTTTCCCAGCACCTTTTAAGAGACTATTTTTCTCCATTGTATAGTCTTGCCTCCTTTGTTATAGGTTAATTGACCATAGGTATGTGAGTTTATTTCTGGCTCTCTATTCTGTTCCATTGATCTGTATGCCTATTCTGGTGCCAATATCACACCATTTTTATTCAGTTCAGTTCAGTCGCTCAGTTGTGTCCGACTCTTTGCGACCCCATGAATCGCAGCACGCCAGGCCACCCTGTTCATCACCATCTCCCGGAGTTCACTCAAACTCACGTCCATCTAGTCCATGATGCCATCCAGCCATCTCATCCTCTGTCGTCCCCTTCTCCTCCTGCCCCTAATCCCTCCCAGCATCAGAGTCTTTTCCAACGAGTCAACTCTTCGCATGAGGTGGCCAAAGTACTGGAGTTACATTTCAGCATCATTCCTTCCAAAGAAATCCCAGGACTGATCTCCTTCAGAATGGACTGGTTGGATCTCCTTGCAGTCCAAGGGACTCTCAAGAGTCTTCTCCAACACCACAGTTCAAAAGCATCAATTCTTCNTAGGGTTAAATGGATAGCTTGGCTATAAGAGAAGGTGAAGAATCTTTTCTGCTTGGAGATGGATATAGTTGGTAATGCTCGAGTTGAAAACTGAAGGATGAGTAGACATTTTTCAAGTAGGGAGGGCATGCTAATCATAGGGAACAGCATGTAAGCACTTGGTGTTCTGAAAATAATTGGTACAATCAGACAAATGTCTACTTTCTATCCTGGGATTGGCAGGAGTTGCAGTGGGAAGTAAGCAAAACCAAATCGCAGAAGGCCTGTCCCCTGAAAAAACTCTCTTGCCTCCAATCTTGTCTCATGTTGCAGTAATCATTTAGATGAGAGATGAGGGCCTAAACTGTGGGATGAGACAGGATAGATCTGAGAGATTTAAAGATTGAATCAATGCCAGATGAAACTTAGCCAGGGTCCTAGTTCTGTTGAATCTCAAACTAATTGGAAGACAAAGTTAGCCAAGAGATGGGAAAATTGGTAGTTAGCCAATTTCTTGTCTGATTCAAGATAGCCTGAATTACTTGATATATCCATGTCCAAGGCACTTTCTCAGGGACAATAGAAGGCATCTCAGTGTATGGGATTCTAAATTGCTTTTCAGGACAGTGTAAGAGTAGTTAAAACTTATAAAACAATCCTGAAGTAGTGGGTTAAAGATAGAGTTCAAAGCTTGAATCCTAGTCAATCCTAGTGTAAAAGGTTGCTAGGACTTGAGTCTTGGTACAATGTATTTCCATTGCAAAGGCCAACAATAAATGATGTCTGTCTTGCTTTGTACTGTATCATAGTAATTGAGATGTTTATGTTTCAAAGGAGAATAACATAGAGGAACATTAATACTATCCCTGTTCCTAAAATTCTCACCTACCTTCTTATTCCAACTTCACCAGTGTGATAGTTTAGACTGTCCACACCAGCAAATTTCTGACTAATCAGCTTCAAAAATCTAAATGAATGATGTTCCATTTTAAAGCGAAAAGGCACACTGGCCCTTGTAAACAGAAAATAAACTTAATTCCATGAGCTACTTAATACCTTCTTATTTTCAGGAGCAGAAGGATCAGGCTGAGAAAATGTGTAAATAGGGGCAAGAGCTGAGAGCTCCCCACAAGAGTCAATTGAAGATAAAGGCATCGGTGTTAGGACCTCATGTGGCTGGCAGTTCCGCAGTCAGTATATCTGGACCAAACACCACCAAGAAATAAGGCACTGGAGAATGTTGACACTTTCATTAGTGGATGCAGCAAAGCAGGATCAAAGTTTCATTTGATTAACAGCCCAGTCATGTGCCCATGCCTGGTTGCCAAGATGACAAGGAAAAATTGAGTACACCTTTGCACTTCAGGACTTCCCTTGTGGCTCAGAGAGTAAAGCATCTGCCTGCAATTCAGGAGACTTGGGTTCGATCCCTGGGTTGGGAAGATCCCCTGGAGAAGGAAATGGCAACCCACTCCAGTATTCTTCCTTGGAAAATCCCATGGATGAAGAGCCCAGTAGGTTACAGTCCGCAGGGTCACAAAGAGTCAGGCATGACTGAATGACTTCACTTATCACTTATTGCACTTCTAGATTTGCAGCAGAGGTAAGTACTGTTAGACACCAAGGCTCACTTAGGACCCAATAAGTATGGGTTCATGCTGGGTATAATCTGTTGCCACACTAATGCTGCATTAAAAACTACAGCAGACTTAGTGGCTTAAAACAGCCATTTATTATGATCACAAGAGAATGTGTCCACTGGGTAAGTTCTGCTGGTTTTACCTTGGCAGTCTGGTCCTGGCTTGGCTTAGTCTGCTGACTGGCTTGTGCTGGCTAGTCAAGAATGATCTCAGCTGGGGTTATTGGCTTTATTCTATGTATTTCATCTTCTAACCAGATTCCCTGAGCAAGTTCTCATGGGTCTGATACCCAGGCTTGGACTTGGCATGCTGTCAGTTCTACCACACTCAACTGGCCAAGGTCCAGATTCAAGGGATGGGGAAATTATAGTTCCCCTCATGAAGAGGTAGAATCTAAGACCAGTTCTAAAAACAGCCTCAATTCTCCACCTCTCCTATAGCCATGATTTTTAAAAAACTTTTAGAATGATAGACAAAGTATCTTGCCTACCATTTCACCTAGCCACCCAGCTTCTTTTCTATTCTGATATTATCAGTAATTATAAGTAAACATGCATGCATGGGCCCTTTTTCACACAAATGGTTATATTTTCACACAACATTGTACTTGACTATTTGCATTTTATGCAACTTGAAGTATACCCCATATTCATAGATGTATACATCTGTAGTGTTAATTCCTAAAAGCAGAATTAATTACTGAGTCAAAGTGTATATGTATTTTTAAAATTTGATAGTGACAAACTGCCCTCCATAAGAAACCGCACTTTTATGTACTTTCCCACCTAGAAAGCTATGCAGTTGTTTTTCCAGTTCCTTGCCAAAATGCTAATCAAACCATTTTATATTACAAATATGATTTTTAAAAAGATATTTCAGTAAATTTTAAAATTTCAAATGTACAGAAAAGTTGCAATGACATAAAGTCCTGCCATATCCCCTTCATTAAGATTTCCCAATTATTAATGTATTTGCTGTGTAAGCAACTTTACATGAGTATCTATTGCCATTACTTGTTTTCTGAGCCACTGGAAAGCAAGTTGCTAATATGATGCATCTTCACCTCTAAATCTAGAATACAAAGACTCTCTCCTGCTTATGAATGGTTGCATTGTGGTTTTATATTAGGATGTCAACACTGATAGAAAATACTATAAAGAAGTGATGCTGTGTTCTTCTTAGTTTATCACATCAGGAGGCACATGACATTGACCCACCCACTACTGTTTATGTTAACTCTGATCACCTGCTCGAGTTGGTATCTGGAGGATTTACACAGGGAGAAGCCTGCCATTTCCTCCTTAGCAATTGAGAAGTATTTTGTTCAAAGATTTATATTAACACATTTTTTAAACGTGAACCAGTTTCAAAGTCTTTATTGAATTTGTTACAATATTGCTTCTGTTTTATTTATGTTTTGACTTTTGGCTGAGAAGCATGTGGGATCTTAGCTCCCAAACTAGGAATCAAACCCACACCCCCTGCATTGAAGGGCAAAGTCTTAACCATTGAACCACCAGGGAAGTCCTTTGTGGTAAGTTTTCTAATAAGAAATGGGATCCTGGCCCAGTTTCAAACATCTGCCCACCAGCCTTAACATCCATTGACATTTCCCACTTGAATCATTCAGCACTGTAATCGTTGCCAAATGGTTTGGTATTTTCCACATTTCTTCTACATTTATTAGTTGATATTCAACTGTAAGGGCAGGCATTTCCTTCTCTCTAATGTGTTTATATTAGTATGTGCTTATATAATTCAATGGATTGCAATCCATTACTGTCCTTTATTTTTAAAATTTAATTGAAATATAGTTGATTTACAATATTGTGTTTCAGGTGTATAGCATAATGATTTAGTACTGCACACTACACTCCGTAACAGGTCATTACAAGATAATAGGTATAATTCCCTATGCTCTACAGTATATTCCTGTTGCTTATCTATTTTATATATATATATAGTCATTTGTACCTGTTAATCCCATGCACTTAATATTTCCCTCCCAACTTCCTTATCTTTTTTTGGTAATCACAAATTTGTTTACTATATCTGTGAGTCTGTTTTGCATATTCATATGAATTTGTAAGTGGGGTTATACAGTTTTTGTCCTTCTGACTTATTTCACTAAGCATAACACTCTCTAGGTTCATCCATGCTACTGCAAGTGGCAGTATTTCAATTTTTATGGCTAAGTAATATTTTATTTCATATATACCACATCTTCTTAATCCAATCAGATATTCACGGGCACTTGGATTGCTTCTGCGTCTTGGATATTGTATATAGCACTGTCGCAAACATTGGGGTGCATGTATCTTTTCAAGTTAGTGTTTGTATTTTTCCAGATACAAACCCAAGAGTGGAATTGCTGGATCATATGGTTGTTACAGTTTTAGCTTTTTAAGGAATCTCTATACTGTTTTTCATTGTGGCTGCACTAATTTACATTCCCATGAACAGTGCAAGATGGTTCCTTTTCTCCACATTCTCACCAACATTTGTTGTTTCTGGACTTTTTGATGATAGCTGTTCTGACAGTTATGAGGCAATACTTCCTTGTGGTTTTGACTTGCATTTTTCTAATAGTGATATTGAACATCTTTTTCTGTGCCTGTTAGCCATCTCTATGTTTTCTGAAGAGATATTTCTCAAAAGGTCTCTGTCCATTTTTAAAAATTGCATTTTTTTAATGTTATTGAGCTGTGTGAGCTGTTTGTCTATTATTTCCTTTGTGTAAAAGCTTTTAAGTTTAATTCGGTCTCATTTGTATATTTTTGCTTTTATCTCTTTTGCCTTTGATGATTCAAGTAAATATTGTTAATGATTTATGTCAGAGTGTTCCATCTATTTTCCCCCAGGAGTTTTATGGCATTTGGTCTTTAAAACCATTGTGAGTGTATTTTTCTTTGTATATGGTGTGAGGGAATGTTCTAATCTCATTGTTTTACATGTGGCTGTCCAGTTTTCCCAGCACCTTTTAAGAGACTATTTTTCTCCATTGTATAGTCTTGCCTCCTTTGTTATAGGTTAATTGACCATAGGTATGTGAGTTTATTTCTGGCTCTCTATTCTGTTCCATTGATCTGTATGCCTATTCTGGTGCCAATATCACACCATTTTTATTCAGTTCAGTTCAGTCGCTCAGTTGTGTCCGACTCTTTGCGACCCCATGAATCGCAGCACGCCAGGCCACCCTGTTCATCACCATCTCCCGGAGTTCACTCAAACTCACGTCCATCTAGTCCATGATACCATCCAGCCATCTCATCCTTGGTCGTCCCCTTCTCCTCCTGCCCTTAATCCCTCCCAGCATCAGAGTCTTTTCCAATGAGTCAAATCTTCACANTTCACTCAAACTCACGTCCATCTAGTCCATGATACCATCCAGCCATCTCATCCTTGGTCGTCCCCTTCTCCTCCTGCCCTTAATCCCTCCCAGCATCAGAGTCTTTTCCAATGAGTCAAATCTTCACATGAGGTGGCCAAAGTACTGGAGTTACATTTCAGCATCATTCCTTCCAAAGAAATCCCAGGGCTGATCTCCTTCAGAATGGACTGGTTGGATCTCCTTGCAGTCCAA
>SJYW01013803.1:6686-20739 GCA_006410735.1 Raphicerus campestris
GGAGGGTTATGGCTGAAAATATGTTAGTTAGACAACCACAGATTTCTAGCTTACCTGTAATGTTAATTAGACATATTCAAATATTGTATAATCTTACACAAATTATACACATATTATGAAAGTATTGGATATTTTCAACTTAAAGAAAATAAAATATAAGCTAGGTTATATACTCAAGGATATTTTTTCTGCCAAATTACTTATGGTCTGCTGAAAAACTTACTTTTGGCTTCAGGTTCAGAGGATTCAATAGCAAAATAACCATTATACACATACATACACAAGAAATGAGAAAATTTATTATGTTATTAATAGTAGTAAGTAACAGTGGGAGCTTCCCAGGGGTGCAGTGGTAAAGAATCTGCCTGCCAATGGAAGTGACACAAGAGATATTAGTTCTATCCCTGAGTTGAGAAGATCCCCTGGAGTAGGAAATGGCAACCCATTTCAATATTCCTGCCTGGGAAATTCCATGGACAGAAGAACATGGTGGGCTATAGTCCAGGGGTAGCTGAAGAGTCAGACAAGACTGACCATACAACCCTCCCATCCTTAGCATGTTACAGTATGAGGACATTAATTGTTCTTATTGTTCAGTCAGTAAGTCATGTCCAGCTCTTTGCAGTTCTGCAGAGAGCATGGATGCCTGGCTTGCTTGTCCTTCACTGTCTCCTGAAGTTTGCTCACATCCATGTCCACGGAGTCAGTGATGCTATCTAACAATCTCATCCTCTGCCACCCACTTCTCCATTTGCGTTCAGTCTTTCCCAGCCTTAGGGTCTATTCCAATGAATTGACCTTTCACATCAGGTGGCCAAAGTATTGGAGCTTTGGCTTCAGCATCAGTCCTTCCAAGGAATATTCAGGGTTTATTGCTTTTAAGATAGACTGTTTTGATCTCCTTGCTGTGCAAGGGACTCTCAAGGGTCTTCCGAGAATCACAATTAGAAAGTATCAATTCTTTGGTGCTCAGCCTTCTTTATGATCCCACTCTCACATCCCTACATGGCTAACGGAAAAATCATTGTTTTGACTGTATGCAAGTAATAGAGATAATTATACACACACACACACACACACATATATATATATATACATATATCACCAAATTGGGGAAAATACCTACAGTCAGGTTCAGCCAATGCTGGGAAATCCCTAGAACAGCAATCTAGAATCCCCAAGTAACAGTTCCTGGGCTATGCATCTACTCCACAGGTGAATGAATTCAGAATGCTGCCCAAAGGAGTCCTGCTTTTATTGCCAAGCTGCAAGCTGATAATCACCAATTTTCATGCAAATAAAGCTCTGGCTATTATGTTATATGCGTGCATCCCTAGTCATTAGTCAGTAAGTTGTGTCTGACTCTGAAACCTCGTGGACCATAGCCCACCAGTCTCCCCTGTTCATGGGATTCTCCAGGCAAGAATACTAGAAATTGTTGCCATTTTCCAGGGAGTCTTTCTGTCCTATGGATCGAACCTTCATCTCCTGCATTGCAGGAGGATTATTTATCTCTGAGTCACCAGGGAAGCCCTCCTTGTGAATTGCATGGGTGGTGGGATTTCAAACCCTGGGTTGGAAAGTTCCCTAGAGGAGGAAGTGACAACACACTCCAGTATTCTTGTCTGGAAAATCCCTGTGACGTACTCCCTTCATTATCTGTTGGTTCCAAGACCTACTTTCACTGTTTCTGCTGGTCAACTGCTTGCTATGGAACACCTTTCAGCATCTCTGTTAGGCAATTGCCTATTATTGCTACTGATGCCTGGACAAGACTATTACTTCTATTAATTTCCCCAACAATATTTTAATGAACATTACAAATGGATATTATATATCCCTAATTGATATACAGATAATGTTTTGAAACTTTGTGAGATTTGCATGAGAAGTTTTTTAAATCTGAAAATAGAATTTTCTTTTTCTGGTTACACCTTTACTGTCTCATGACTGCACACACTCCAACCTCCTTTTTTCAATGTAATAGCTTGAAGAGAATTTTCTATAAGACTTAGAATATATTTCAAGGAACCCATTTAATTGAGAGTTTTAGAAATAAAAATAAAAGACAAAACAATCTATACTGACATAAAGTTACATGAACTATATTCCCCAAATATGGAAATGCTAGAAAAATTACTCTTATTTACATCTATTTAAGACTACTCAATTGTCTTAATTTTCTACTCATCAGAATCTCAAATTAAATATGAAATCTATCACATCATATTGCAGAGATATGAAAGCAATCTCTTATTACTCAGCCACTGAACAAGTCATAGTATATCAAGTAACAAATTAAAAAAAATCTATAAAAATATATGCTTATGCATAGCTTTCTACTGTACATGGCATCCAGTCCAATCACTTCATGCCAAATAGATGGGGAAAACAATGGAAACAGTGAGAGACTTTATACTTGGGGGTTGCAAAATCACAGATGGAGACTGCAGCCATGAAATTCAAAGGCACTTGCTCCTTAGAAGAAAAGCTATGACCAACCCAGATAGCACATTAAGAAGCAGATAATCCCCTTGTGTGTAAAGTAAAATAAAGTAAAAAAATAAAATTAAATTAAATAAAATTAAAAAAAAGAAGCAGAGATATTATTTTGTCAACAAAGTTTCATCTAGTCAAAGCTATGGTTTTTCCAGTAGTCATGTATGTATGTGAGAGTTGGACTATAAAGAAAGCTGAGCACTGTATAATACTTTTGAACTGTGATGTTGGAGAAGACTCTTGAGAGTCCCTTGAACTGCAAGGAGATCAAACTAGTCCATCTTAAAGGAAATTAGTCCTGAATGTTCATTGGCAGGACTGATGTTGAAGCTGAATCTCCAGTACTTTGGCCACCTGAGGTGAAGAACTGACGCATTTGAAAAGACCCTGATGCTGGGAAATATTGAAGGAAGTAGGAGAAGGGGGATACAGAGGATGAGATGGTTGGATAACATCAGTGACTCGATGGACATGAGTTTGAACAAGCTCTGGAAGTTCGTGATGGACAAGGAAGTCTGGCATGCTGCATTCCATGGGGTTGCAAAGAGTTGGACACGACTGAGAAACTGAACTGACTGACTGTATATGTTGATATATACAACTGTGTGCATAATTGATATGGGATTTCCCTGGTGGGTCAAATGGTAAAGCATCTGCCTATGATTCGGAAGACCCAGGTTCATTCCCTGGGTTGGGAAGATCCTCTGGAGAAGAAAATGGCATACAAATGCATAATTAATTCATGATTAATTATAAATTATATTTAATTAATGAGCACATAATTGAATAAGAATCGAGTAGTTTTTATGAACTTTGTACAGAATATTAAAGCTTTCCTAGGTAAAATAGAAAAAAATTTATTTCATAGTTTTTGAGAATTTGTATAACTTGAATGAGTAAAATATTATTTTATGTAAGTTCAGTAAAAAATGAAGCTGTAGCATTTAAAATCAGATTATTTTGACTACTTAATCATTATTGACTTCCCTGGTAGCTCAGATGGTAAAAGAATCTGCCTGAAATATAGGAGACCCGTATTAGATCCCTGAGTTGGGAAGATGCCCTGGAGAACAGAGTGGATACCCACTCCAGTATTGTTGCCTGGAGAATTCCCTGGACAGAGGAGTCTGGTGGATTGTAGTCCATGGGGTTGCAAAGAGTTGGATATGACTGAGTGAGTTTCACACAATCGTTATTCGGAAGAAGTGAAGGATTTAGAATATTTAACAACAACCAAGACTGAATAAATTTGATAGTTCTGGTTGAGTCAGGCAAATGAAATACTGTAGTAGTTCATTAGTTTATTATAACAAAGAAGTTTTACACGCAAGTGAGAGAATATGGGATAGTGAGTCATTTACTCCTTCAGTCTGAAGGAGCAGGGAGAGTAGGTGAAGATGGAGCTGTGAAAGAGCCTGGAATGTAGAATTTGGGGGAATAGCTTAATAAACCACTTCATTTGATCACCATGGCATTCAGGAAAAAAAAAGAAAAAGAAAATAGAGGATAAGCTTGAAAAGCCATTTTATCTGGCCACTAAAATGCTGATATGGTGGCTGAAAAAAGTCAGAGGATCCAAAACATCTGCCACAGTGTCTGGAAAGAACACACTGAGTGACTAACAGCCTCTCATCCTGTCCATCTTCTGAATCCTGGGCAAGTTCTTTCATTAGAAAACTTTAATCTAGGACTCTGTGAAAAGGGGGTTCAGGAAATGAAAACTAGCTTCTCATTTGCAGTGCTGGCCATGTCTTAAAAGTGGGATATTGTAGTTCAAATTTGACAGCTATCAACCCAGAATAGGCCACCTATTTGTTGACTCAGTATCAATTCCATCTGCTTTATTTCTGCTAACTTCCACACACAGGTGATAATATCATACTTCTGCTTAGTCTGATGAATTATCTCTTATGCATAACAGCCAACATCAGTTAGGATTAAATTCAAGAAGTAAATCAGTGGAGCATTGTACGTGTGTGTGTGTGTATCCCTGTAATTACATGCACATTTAGATTTAGAGGGACGCTTTATTACAACTAATCGGTTTACAAAATTGCAGAGGCTGGCTAAGCCCATGTTAAGTTCTATCAAGGACAGATAAGGAAGGGAAGATCAGGATCAAAGTGGAACCTTGTGAACTCCTGCAGAAACTTCTTGCTTCCTGAGCTGAATCAGGGAGATCCAGAAGAAGGGAGAGCATCCACAGGCCTAAATGTAGACTCAGTTGCTGTTTGGAGGTTGTTTGGCTCTCAGTTTGGTTCAATCGCTCAGTCATGTCCGACTCTGTAACACCGTGAACCACAGCATGCCATGCCTCCCTGTCCATCACCAACTCCCGAAGTCCACCCAAACCCATGTCCATTGACTTGGTGATGCCATCCAGTCATCTCATCCTCTGTCATCCCCTTCTCCTTCGGCCCTCAATCTTTCCCAGCATCAGGGTCTTTTCAAATGAATCAGCTCTTCGCATCACGTGGCCAAAGTACTGGAGTTACAGCTTCCTCATCAGTCCTTCCAGTGAACACCCAGGAATGATGTCCTTTACGATGGACTGGTTGGATCTCCTTGTAGTCCAAGGGACTCTCAAGAGTTGTCTCCAACACCACTGTTCAAAAGCATCAATTCTTCGGTACTCTGCTTTCTTTATACTTCAAATCTCACATCTATTCATGACCACTGGAAAAACTATAGCCTTGATTAGATGGTCGTTTGTTGACAAAGTAATGTCTCTGTTTTTTAATATGCTGTTTTGATTTGTCAGAGCTTTTCTTTCAAGGAGAAAGCACCTTTTAATTTCATGGCAGCAATCACCATCTGCATTGATTTTGGAGCTCAGAGAAATAAAGTCAGCTATTGTTTCCACTGTTTCCCCATCTATTTGCCATGAAGTGATGGGACCAGATGCCACGATCTTAGTTTTCTGAATGTTGAGCTTTAAGCCAACTTATTCACTCTCCTCTTTCATTTTCATCAAGAGGCTCTTTAGTTCTTCTTCACTTTCTGCCATAAGGGTGGTGTCATCTGCATATCTGAGTTCAGTTCAGTCGCTCAGTCATGTTCGACCCTTTGCGACCCCATAAATCACAGCACCAGGCTTCTCTGTTCACTACCATCTCTTGAAGTTCACTCAGACTAACGTTCATCGAGTCCGTGATGCCAACCAGCCATCTCATCCTCAGTCATCCTCTCCTCCTGCCCCCAATCCCTCCCAACATCAGAGTCTTTTACAATGAGTCAGCACTTCGCTTGAGGTGGCCAAAGTACTGGAGTTTCAGCTTTAGCATCATTCCTTCCAAAGAAATCCAAGGGTTGATCTCCTTCAGAATGCACTGGTTGGATCTCCTTGCAGTCCAAGGACTCTCAAGAATGTTCTTTAACACCACAGTTCAAAAGCATCAGTTCTTCGGTGCTGAGCCTTCTTCCCAGTCCAACTCTGACATCGATACATGACCACAGGAAAAACCATAGCCTTGACTAGACGGACCTTAGTCGGCAAAGTATTGTCTTTGCTTTTGAATATACTATCTAGGTTGGTCATAACTTTTCTTCCAAGGAGTAAGCGTCTTCTAATTTCATGGCTGCAGTCACCATCTGCAGTGATTTTAGANTAACAAAGAAGTTTTACACGCAAGTGAGAGAATATGGGATAGTGAGTCATTTACTCCTTCAGTCTGAAGGAGCAGGGAGAGTAGGTGAAGATGGAGCTGTGAAAGAGCCTGGAATGTAGAATTTGGGGGAATAGCTTAATAAACCACTTCATTTGATCACCATGGCATTCAGGAAAAAAAAAGAAAAAGAAAATAGAGGATAAGCTTGAAAAGCCATTTTATCTGGCCACTAAAATGCTGATATGGTGGCTGAAAAAAGTCAGAGGATCCAAAACATCTGCCACAGTGTCTGGAAAGAACACACTGAGTGACTAACAGCCTCTCATCCTGTCCATCTTCTGAATCCTGGGCAAGTTCTTTCATTAGAAAACTTTAATCTAGGACTCTGTGAAAAGGGGGTTCAGGAAATGAAAACTAGCTTCTCATTTGCAGTGCTGGCCATGTCTTAAAAGTGGGATATTGTAGTTCAAATTTGACAGCTATCAACCCAGAATAGGCCACCTATTTGTTGACTCAGTATCAATTCCATCTGCTTTATTTCTGCTAACTTCCACACACAGGTGATAATATCATACTTCTGCTTAGTCTGATGAATTATCTCTTATGCATAACAGCCAACATCAGTTAGGATTAAATTCAAGAAGTAAATCAGTGGAGCATTGTACGTGTGTGTGTGTGTATCCCTGTAATTACATGCACATTTAGATTTAGAGGGACGCTTTATTACAACTAATCGGTTTACAAAATTGCAGAGGCTGGCTAAGCCCATGTTAAGTTCTATCAAGGACAGATAAGGAAGGGAAGATCAGGATCAAAGTGGAACCTTGTGAACTCCTGCAGAAACTTCTTGCTTCCTGAGCTGAATCAGGGAGATCCAGAAGAAGGGAGAGCATCCACAGGCCTAAATGTAGACTCAGTTGCTGTTTGGAGGTTGTTTGGCTCTCAGTTTGGTTCAATCGCTCAGTCATGTCCGACTCTGTAACACCGTGAACCACAGCATGCCATGCCTCCCTGTCCATCACCAACTCCCGAAGTCCACCCAAACCCATGTCCATTGACTTGGTGATGCCATCCAGTCATCTCATCCTCTGTCATCCCCTTCTCCTTCGGCCCTCAATCTTTCCCAGCATCAGGGTCTTTTCAAATGAATCAGCTCTTCGCATCACGTGGCCAAAGTACTGGAGTTACAGCTTCCTCATCAGTCCTTCCAGTGAACACCCAGGAATGATGTCCTTTACGATGGACTGGTTGGATCTCCTTGTAGTCCAAGGGACTCTCAAGAGTTGTCTCCAACACCACTGTTCAAAAGCATCAATTCTTCGGTACTCTGCTTTCTTTATACTTCAAATCTCACATCTATTCATGACCACTGGAAAAACTATAGCCTTGATTAGATGGTCGTTTGTTGACAAAGTAATGTCTCTGTTTTTTAATATGCTGTTTTGATTTGTCAGAGCTTTTCTTTCAAGGAGAAAGCACCTTTTAATTTCATGGCAGCAATCACCATCTGCATTGATTTTGGAGCTCAGAGAAATAAAGTCAGCTATTGTTTCCACTGTTTCCCCATCTATTTGCCATGAAGTGATGGGACCAGATGCCACGATCTTAGTTTTCTGAATGTTGAGCTTTAAGCCAACTTATTCACTCTCCTCTTTCATTTTCATCAAGAGGCTCTTTAGTTCTTCTTCACTTTCTGCCATAAGGGTGGTGTCATCTGCATATCTGAGTTCAGTTCAGTCGCTCAGTCATGTTCGACCCTTTGCGACCCCATAAATCACAGCACCAGGCTTCTCTGTTCACTACCATCTCTTGAAGTTCACTCAGACTAACGTTCATCGAGTCCGTGATGCCAACCAGCCATCTCATCCTCAGTCATCCTCTCCTCCTGCCCCCAATCCCTCCCAACATCAGAGTCTTTTACAATGAGTCAGCACTTCGCTTGAGGTGGCCAAAGTACTGGAGTTTCAGCTTTAGCATCATTCCTTCCAAAGAAATCCAAGGGTTGATCTCCTTCAGAATGCACTGGTTGGATCTCCTTGCAGTCCAAGGACTCTCAAGAATGTTCTTTAACACCACAGTTCAAAAGCATCAGTTCTTCGGTGCTGAGCCTTCTTCCCAGTCCAACTCTGACATCGATACATGACCACAGGAAAAACCATAGCCTTGACTAGACGGACCTTAGTCGGCAAAGTATTGTCTTTGCTTTTGAATATACTATCTAGGTTGGTCATAACTTTTCTTCCAAGGAGTAAGCGTCTTCTAATTTCATGGCTGCAGTCACCATCTGCAGTGATTTTAGAGCCCCAGAAAGTAAAGTCTGACACTTTTTCCACTGTTTTCCCATCTATTTCCCATTAAGTGATGGGACTGGATGCCATGATATTCGTTTTCTGAATGTTGAGCTTTAAGCCAACTTTTTCACTCTCCTCTTTCACTTTCATCAAGAGGCTTTTTAGCTCCTCTTCACTTTCTGCAATAAGGGCAGTGTCATCTGCATATCTGAGGTTATTGATATTTCTCCTGGCAATCTTGATTCCAGCTTGTGTTTCTTCCAGTCCAGCGTTTCTCATGATGTACTCTGCCTATAAGTTAAATAAACAGGGTGACGATATACAGCCTTGACGCACTCCTTTTCCTATTTAGAACCAGTCTATTGTTCCATGTTCATTTCTAACTGCTGCTTCCTTCCTGGCCTGCATACAGATTTCTCAAGAGGCAGTTTAGATGGTCTAGTATTCCCATTATTTTCAGAATTTTCCACAGTATATTGTGATCCACACAGTCAAAAACTTTGGCATAGTCATTAAAGCAGAAATAGATGTTTTTCTGGAACTGTCGTGCTTTTTCCATGATCCAACAGATGTTGGCAATTTCATCTCTGGTTCCTCTGCCTTTTCTAAAACCAGCTTTGACAGCAGGGAGTTCACGGTTTACGTATTGCTGAAGCCTGGCTTGGAGAATTTTGAGTATTATTTTACTAGCATGTGAGATGAGAGCAATTGTGTGGTAGTTTGAGCATTCTTTGGCATTGCCTTTCTTTGGAATTGGAATGAAAACTATTATCTGGTTCATGAAGATCTTTTTTGTATAGTTCTTCCGTGTTTTCTTGCCACCTCTTCTTAATATCTTCTGCTTCTGTTAGGTCCATACCATTTCTGTCCTTTATCAAACCCATCTTTGCATGAAATGTTCCCTTGGAATCTCTAATATTCTTGAAGAAATCTCTAGTCTTTCCCATTCTGTTCTTTTCCTCTATTTCTTTGCATTGATTGCTGAAGAAGGCTTTCTTATCTCTTGCTATTCTTTGGAACTCTGCATTCAGATGCTTATATCTTTTCTTTACTCCTTGTCTTTTTGCCTCTCTTCTTTTCACAGCTATTTTTAAGGCCTCCCTCCCCAGACAGCCATTTTGCTTTTTTGCATTTCTTTTCCATGGGGATGATCTTAATCCCTGTCTCCTGTACAATGTCGTGAACCTCATTCCATAGCTCATCAGGCACTCTATCTCTCAGATCTAGGCCCTTATGTCTATTTTTCACTTCCACTGTATAATCATAAGGGATTTGATTTAGATCATACTAGCAATTTTCCCTACTTTCTTCAATTTCAGTCTGAATTTGATAATAAGGAGTTCATGATCTGAGCCACAGTCAGCTCCTGGTCTTGTTTTTGTTGACTGTATAGAGTTTCTCCATCTTTGGCTGCATAAAATATAATCAATCTGATTTCGGTGTTGACCATCTGGTAATGTCCATAAATAGAGTCTTCTCTTGTTTTGTTGGAAGAGGGTGTTTACTATGACCAGTGCATTTTCTTGGCAAAGCTCTGTTAGTCTTTGCCCTGCTTCATTCCACATTCCAAGGCCAAATTTGCCTGTTACTCCAGGTGTTTCTTGACTTCCTACTTTAGCATTCCAGTCCCCTATAATGAAAAGAATATCTTTTTTGGTTGTTAGTTCTTAAAGGTCTTGTAGGTCTTCATAAAACCATTCAACTTCAGCTTCTTTAGCATTACCGGTTGCATCACAGAGTTGGATAACTGTGATATTGAATGGTTTGCCTTGGAAATGAACAGAGATCATTCTGTCGTTTTTTGAGACTTCATCCAAGTACTGTATTTTGGACTCTTTTGTTGACCATGATGGCTACTCCATTTCTTCTGAGGGATTCCTGCCCACAGTAGTAGATATCATGGTCATCTGCGTTAAATTCACCCATTCCAGTCCATTTTAATTCTCTGATTCCTAGAATGTCAACGTTCACCCTTGCCATCTCTTTTTTGATCACTTCCAATTTGCCTTGATTCATGGATCTGACATTCCAGGTTCCTATGCAATATTGCTCTTTACAGCATCGGATCTTGCTTCTATCACCAGTCACATCCACAGCTGGGTTCTGTTTTTGCTTTGGCTCCATCCCTTCATTCTTTCTGGAGTTATTTTTCCACTGATCTCCAGTAGCATTTTGGGCACCTAATGACCCAGGGAGTTCCTCTTTCAACATCCTATCATTTTGCCTTTTCATACCATTCATAGGGTTCTCAAGGCAAGAATACTGAAGTGGCTTGCCATTCCCTTCTCCAGTGGACCACATTCTGTCAGCCCTCTCCACCATGACCCGCCCATCTTTGGTTGCCCCACAGGCATGGCTTGGTTTCATTGAGTGAGATAAGCCTATGGTCCTAGTGTGATTAGATTGACTAGTTTTCTGTGAGTATGGTTTCAGTCTGTCTGCCCTCTGATGCCCTCTTGCAACACCTACCATCTTACTTGGGTTTCTCTTATCTTGGGTGTGGTATATCTCTTCATGGCTGCTCAAGCAAAGCACAGCTGCTGCTCCTTACCTTTGAAGAGGGGTATATCCTTACTGCTGCCATTTCTGACCTTCAATGGGGGAGAGCTCAGCGAGGCCCTCCTCTGCCTGCGCAGCCACAGCTCCTCTGGTTGCTCTCCTGGCGCTGGCCCTGGCCTCGGGTATGGGTGGCTCCTCAGGGACACCACCCCTGGCCTTGAGCATGAGGTGTCCCCTCCGGCCACCCCTGACCTCGGACACGGGGTGTCTCTTCCTGGCCGCCCCTGACCTCGGATGGGGGTGTCTCCTTCCAGCCACCACTGGCCTCGGACATGGGGTAGCTCCACCCAGCCACCACCGTGACCTTGGATGCGGTGTGTCTCCTCCTGGCCGCCCCTGGCCTCAGATGCAGGGTAGCTCCTCTCGGTTGCTGCCCTGACCTCAGACACGGGCTAGCTCCTTTCGGCCATTCCTGTGCCGTAGCAGCCTGGCAAGCTAGGCTGCTGCCCTTGACTTCAGACGTGTGGTAGCTCCTCTCAGCAGCACTTAATGCACCGGCCAGGCTCTCGCAGCTGCCTGTGCTTAGTGCACTGGCCCGGAAGCCGCCCGTGTTTCCCAGCAATCTTGATTCCAGCTTGTGCTTCGTTTAGCCCAACATTTATCATGATGTACTCTGCATATAAGTTAAATAAGCAGGGTGACAATACACAGCCTTGATGTACTCCTTTTCCAATTTGGAACCAATCTGTTGTTCCATGTCCATTTTTAACTATTGCTTCCTGACTAGCATATAGGTTTCTCAAGAGACAGGTTAGGTGCTCTGGTATTCCCATCTCTTTCAGAATTTTCCACAGTTTATTGTGATCCACACAGTCAAAGGCTTTGGCATAGTCAATAAAACAGAAATAGATGTTTTTCTAGAACTCTTGCTTTTTTGATGATCCAGCGGATGTTGGCAATTTCACCTCTGGTTCCTCTGCCTTTTCTAAACCTAGATTGACCATCTGGAAGCTCATGGTTCTCATATTGCTGAAGCCTGGCTTGGAGAATTTTAAGCATAACTTTACTAGCATGTGAGATGAGTGCAATTGTACGATAGTTTGAGCATTCTTTGGTATTGTCTTTCTCTCTGACTGGAATGAAAACTAACCTTTTCCAGCCCTGTGGCCACTGCTGAATTTTCCAAATTTGTTAGGCTTTAAGAGAAGCCTAAACTGCTCTGGAGGTCATATAGAAAGGAAAGAATTTCCAGGATTAGATGATACCTATCCATTGTCAGAAAACAGGTTATTTTGTTAGGTGATGAGATTATCCTTAGAAAAGCACCTGCAATTGGAGTAACTGCATGAGTACATTTATGATGTTCTTCTATGGACCTATGAGAATCCAAGGTTATTTCCAAAACTTTGATAGTGGCACTGACTCCCCCAGTCTTCTCAGTTTTATGGTATTTTGGGGGTAATTATTTGTCTAGGGAATAGCTCACACATCACAGATCAGAGAATCAAGAAGGGGATGTCGTCCTCTATTGACCTCAATTTCACTATGCATTCTTTGACTGGGAAAATAATCTAAGGGTAGGTTCTCAAAACTTATGGACACTACTGTAAATTGTAGTCAGCCTCATAGTTCATTGTTCACTTGTTCACTATGAACCAGACTTTGCTTAAATATCACAATAATATTCTCTTTTCCCAGAAGTTATAGTATTATTATATTCCCTAAGTTTTTTAACTTAGCTAACAACCACATTAAATTTAAGAAATGTATGTTTCATATATTTATACATATGTGTGTGTGTGTATGGGTAAACAATGTATGAAACTTTATATGTAAACATCATATAAAATAAAACATCTGTTTATTTAATTTAGTCTCCATTGTTTAGCAGAAAACATCTATGTATATTATTCATCTTGCACCTGGGAAACATGGTTTCTAACCAAAGTGCCTGGCTGTAGAATTTTCACTCAAATTCTTATACTCTTATACTAATATAGTTTATTCTTCATTAATTTCTTGAGATAAAATCCATGGGAGGAAAAACATTCAACTCTTGCATATCTGAAAATGCTATTATAATTTGTATATTTTCTCGGGCAATGTAGCTTAGTAAGATACATTTTATCTTAAATTCTGGTGTTGGTTTTGATAAGCATATCTCTGATCCTACTTTCCTGAAGTGTTATGGTAATACACTGGGAAATAAATCTTTTTTATTCTTTTTGTTTATCAGATGTATGAGATCTTTGTGATGCTAGTTTATTATGAAACCTCATTTCATTTATTTCAGCAACATAAACAACGTTTTCTTACAAATGTTGTATTTTCAGAACTATTGGCTATCCTCACATGAATCATCACTTTATATATTAAAAAAATATATAATTCCCCTCATTTNAGATGTATGAGATCTTTGTGATGCTAGTTTATTATGAAACCTCATTTCATTTATTTCAGCAACATAAACAACATTTTCTTACAAATGTTGTATTTTCAGAACTATTGGCTATCCTCACATGAATCATCACTTTATATATTAAAAAAATATATAATTCCCCTCATTTTGTTATACTATTTGGAGATTTCTGCAAAACTACTTCAACAAAATTCTTTTTTTGTTGTCCAATTATTTTGTTATTTGTAATTTGTCAAGTGTCCCATTTTACCTTAATTTTATTTATTTTTTTTTCATAGCTTTCTGCTCTTGATTCACAGACTCAAATTTCTTTTTAATTTTGTACAGTTTTTTTTTTAATTTTTCTATTATCTGTGATGTTTCTCTTCCCACCAAATTTGAATCTGTGCTATAGAAACATATAGGTACATTGCTTTCACATTTGAAGAATTTAGACAATATGACTAAATAATTTAGCTAACATTTCTATTTCTCTGAATAATTTTCTAGGAGGAAATATTATTTCCATGGTTACAATTATTTTGAAATGTAATTGAATGCAATCAAAATATGGTGGTATTTACTTATTAGATTGCCTTAGCATTATCATTATGTTTTAAAGGAAATCTTGGCTAGACATCAAGAGAGAATGCAGACTGTTTGCTAAGATCTTCATTTAATTACTTGACTACTCTTTTTTAAGGCAGCACCTGCAATACTCAAAACTGATAGAGTCAAAAATTGTTTATTCAAGGATG
>SJYW01013804.1:2306-12945 GCA_006410735.1 Raphicerus campestris
TCCAAAATCACTGCAGATGGTGACTGCAGCCATGAAATTAAAAGATGCTTACTTCTTGGAAAGAAAGTTATGACCAACCTAGACAGCATATTAAAAAGCAGAGACGTTACTTTGCCAACAAAGATCCATCTAGTCAAGGCTATGGTTTTTCCAGTGGTCATGTATGGATGTGAGAGTTGGATTGTGAAGAAGGCTGAGCACCGAAGAATTGATGCTTTTGAACTGTGGTGTTGGAGAAGACTCTTGTGAGTCCCTTGGCTGCAAGGAGATCCAACCAGTCCATCCTAAAGAAGATCAGTCCTGGGTGTTCATTGGAAGGACTGATGTTGAAGCTGAAACTCCAGTACTTTGGCCACCTGATGCGAAGAGCTGACTCACTTGAAAAGACTCTGATGTTGTGAAAGATTCAGGGCAGGAGGAGAAGGGGACGACAGAGGATGAGATGGTTGGATGGCATCACCCACTCGATGGACATGAGTTTTAGTAAACTCCAGGAGTTAGTGATGGACAGGGAGGTCTCGCGTGCTGCGGTTCATGGGGTCACCAAGAGTCAGACATGACTGAGCGACTAAACTGAACTGAACAAAGAACTATCCATTCTGCTGACGGCGGTACCAAGGAGGAGGCCGAGTGGGAGTCAGTGCAAAAAAGGGAGAGGACCTGTTAGGAAGCTTGGGAAGAAGAGTTGACGGAAGACAGCCCACAGGTATTCCTGTTGCCATGACAACCAACAAGACCACACTGCCAGAGGGCCCACCTCACAGGGGCCTCGTGTACTCGGACACCTGCGCTGTGAAGGATCATCTCTTGTTGGTCCAAGTAAGGACCTGGAAGCAGCATCCAGAGAATAGTGGCCCCACAGAGACAAGTCATGTGAGTGTCCTGTATCTTGCCTGCCAGCCTGGAGACAGGGTTGGGTCCGCAGCCTCCTCCACATTGAAGTAACTAAACGGTGGAAGATGAGCACAGAGGAGCATTCAGTTCCTTCCGGCTTATGGGTCGGATGGTTCCCCTTCATTGTCTACCTGGACCAGAGCCAAATACTCCTCCCACCCTAGTCTTCGTGTCTTTCTGGGAAAGCAAAGGAAACCTGAATTGACTGTCGCCTCTGCTTCATGCTCAGTCATTTCAGTCGTGTCTGACTCTTTGCCACCCCATGGACTATAGCCTGCCAGGCTCCTCTGTCCATGGGATTCTCCAGGCAAGAATCCTGAGGTGGTTTGTCATGGCCTCCTCCAGGGGATCTTCCTGACCCAGGGATCAAACCCATGTTATTCTGAGTCTCCTGCATTGCAGGGGGATTCTTCACCCATTGAGCCACCTGGGAAGCCCGGTTATGGCCTCTAGTTTTGGCCAATCCAGGAATTTCTGGTAGTGCCTGCCGCAAGGAGGTAATGATCCAGTGATGTTAAAAATGTGCCTGACCACATTATGGTGCTCAAATCTTAGCCTGTAACTGAACTCCACTGCTTTAACACTGCCTTGGGAATCCATTAAAATAAACTTGGACCTGACGTATGGTCAGATTCCTGCCACAATATAGGGATGTCACCCAGAAGTGACTCTTGATGTTTCCTGGTGCCAGATTATATGAGCTCCACACTTAAGGGTGCTTTCTGTCTTGGAGAAGCTTTGCAGAATATTCTTCAATCAAGAAAGTCCATTCAGAGGGAGTTTGCTTGATCTAACCCGAATAAGAAACACTTTCTTGAGCTCTGCAGATTTCTCCAAACACTCCTAGAAGCTAACAGATTTCATGCTCACTCCTGTCACCCAAGCAAACAAGTATATGCCACCAAACCATAAATCAGCAGTTAACAGATTTTCATTTATGTGCTTTGACCTTGGATATAGTTTTTAATTTGCTTTTAATTTGTATTGATTTCCCCTTTGCTTCTTTAGCCTTCCAGCACCTTCAGGTTAGAGAATGCTGCCATGACATCATGATCCTAGGTGATCTAGACGGAGGAAGGATGCAACTGGATGGCAGAGTCTGGGAAGAGGAAAAAGTGTTTGTGTTTAGACTTGGGGGAGAGGGACTGGCAGACTGAGGGCAGCCTGGATCTCCTGAAAACTCAGCCCAGGGGAAGTCTGGCCTGCAGTTCATATGACATCAGCCTCTAGAGAAGAACAGGTGAGTGGTGAAACACACACATTAGAGCTGTGGAAGCCTTCTGATTAAAACGGGCAGCCAGCTGACCTGAACGTGGTATCAACTGAAAAAATTCATCTCCAGTACCAGGCCTATTAAAGACCAAGGGTGGAAATTAACCTCGCTTAGCACAGTGATTAAGCTGCTGTCAATTGAGCCCTTTTCCTCTAGTGCTAAAAACTTACTGATTTTTCTTTTCTTTAATTGGATTAAAATGAAGGAAACTCAAGACCTCAGGGGGAAAGAAAGCTGAGCAGAAACCACACTCAAGGGGCTCCAGACTCTGGCAATTGTGCCACTCCTATTGTGAACGTGTTTTTGCCCCTGTGATGCCCGGACTCAGCAAGCTAGATATCTGACTTTCATTACTGGAAAGAAGCTGCTAGGATGGGACCTGAAAGGGACTTACTTCAGATGCCACTGACCACTAGAGCTGGAAAGAAAAATTAAGGGTGGCCTTCAGCCCCCAGGTGATGGTAATCTCTTGATCTCTTAGGCCATTAGGAAGGAAGGGAGGAAGTGACGTCACTCAATCATGTCCGACTCTTTGCGACCCCATGGATTGTAGCCTACCAGGCTTCTCTATCCACGGGATTTTCCAGGCAAGAGTACTGGAGTGGGTTGCCATTTCCTTCTCCAGAGGACATTAGGAACCTCTGGCTAATGATAGGTACCTCACTCCATTTGTCTTCCCACTGAATTCAAGGCCTTGTGATATGTCTGTCTTATTTCTGCTAAAACATACAAAGTCTGTATCTTGCATTAGCCTGAGGTGAGTAACAAGGATAACTGAACACTGAATGCTTTGGGTGATGGTCCTGAAGAGGACTGCCAGGGCTAATACAAGCCCATATATATGCCTGAATGAATCAGGAAAAGGTGACCTTGTGGAAGGACATAGATGTTCATCCTTACTGCTCAGGGACCAAGTAGAACATGTGTGCAAAGAAAAGCGGTCCTTCATAAGAGTGAAGGTGAGGAATGAGGACTCAGACACAGTTCTGACGGCACACAGCTTGATAGCAGAACGCAGGCTGGCTTTCAGCCATCTCTCCCTGCCTCAGTTAGGCGTGTGGCGGAGGGTACAACCCGCAGAATCATAAGTGGTGGCTCCATGAGACAGTCTGGGAAGCAAGAAAGAAGCAAGGGGCACTTAAAGGGGAACAGTCGTGTACGACTCTTTGCGAGCCCATAGTCCATGGAACTCTCCGGGCCAGAATACTGGAGTGGGAAGCTTTTCCCTTCTCCAGGGGATCTTCCCAACCCAGGGATCGAACCCAGGTCTCCTGCATTGCAGGAGGATTCTTTACCAGCTGAGCCACAAGGGAAGCCCAAGAGTACTGAAGTGGGCAGCCTATCCCTTCTCCAGCAGATCTTCCCAACCCAGGAATCAAACCAGGGTCTCCTGCACTGCAGGCAGATTCTTTACCAACTGAGCCAGCAGGGAAGCCCTATACTTTAAGGTACTGGCGGTATAAGCAGAGGAGAGATCCCTTACCTACTTTCTTTCTTTCTTAGTAGAGTCTATAGGACTCTGGCTGGCTGGCTCTGGGCTCCACTAAACAAATATGAGTTAACTATGAATGCAGGGCTCTTGGACTAACTAAAGCAAAGCTGAAGCCACAGACCCAGAAGGGGTGCTAAGGGAAAGACACAGTGTCTGCTTTCCCAGATATATGCCCTGATCAGCACGGATTCATCTCTCTCTGTGGTCTCCCACTTCATCCAGATTTTCCCACAGTCCCTGGTACTGTATATTCAGAGCCACAGTTACAAACTCCCTCCCACCTTTGCCACAGATGGCCTCAGGGACACTCTCACACACTGATGAGAGTGCACACCGGGTCCTCACTGCCTTCCTCCGAGGCTGTGTGCCTCTTATGTCTCAGTTCCCAGCCACTGTGGACTCAGCAGGGCTTCGAGAGGAAGATGTGGGAAGAAAAATGATTTGGACCAATGACGTGTGCTGAGAGGAATTTTAGAGCCAAACAGTGATCGTGCTGCAAGAAAAAAATGTTGGGGGTGATCGGAAAATGACTAACCATCTACATCTCTGCTTGTCTAGATATAATACATGCGTAGCTTTCCGCCCTCCTCTCCATCTCTCAAATGATAGCTCTGTTTCAGGAATAGAAACTGTTTTCTTCTTCCTAAGTACGGTTGCCTCCTGAATCCTGCCTCTCTTTAATACCCTAAAAAAGCATTACCATGTGAATAGGTTTCAGCCAGCACAATCAGGAGCCTTTTCTGGGGTTTGCCAGATGCTTACAACAAACCCTATACTCAGGAGCCCCACTTAAAAATGTAACGCTGTTGTTCATCCTCTCCACCCCCATCCATCTGCATGCCTTCTTTCTTCTGTGAGAACACAAGTTTTATCATGGGGTCCAGATTCTGTGAGTCCCTCCTGAATCTTTCTCAGTGCCTTTTTGAGCAGAGCCAGCCTATATCAGGGCTTCCCAGGTGGCACAGTTGTAAAGAATCCACCTGCCAAAGTAGGAGACACGAATTCGATCCCTGACTCAGGAAGATCCCCTAGAGAAGGAAATGGCAACCTGCTCCAGCATTCTTGTCTGGAGAATCCCATGGACAGGGGAGCCTGTTGGGCTACAGTCCACAGGATCTCAGAAGAGTCAGACATGACTGAGCAGCTAAACAGCACAGCAGTGCTCTACATCATCAGCTGGAATGGGTTTGCTTTGCCTTCTTCCATCCCCGTGTATATGAGGACACGGGCATAGGGCTCTGTTCAACTCAGACAATATCCCCTTGGCTAATGTGGGGTCTGGGAGACAACAACCCATGGGTCAAATCTGGCTGGCCCCCTATTTTTTATGACCAATAAATTAAGAATGGTTTTTACTTTTTAAAATGGTTGAATAGAAACCAAAAGAAAAATACTGTTTCATGACACATGAACGTGATATGAAATTCAAATTTGGCGGAGTGGAATAGTTGCAAAAGAGTTGGTATGATCAACAAAACCCAGATTATTTATGCTCCGACCCTTCACAGAAAATGATTGTCTACCCTGGACTAGCTAACTGAGCTCTAGGCCATGGGTGCAGGCTTGTTTTCCAGGCGAGGTGAGCCCATGGAAGTCAATGAAGCAGAAATAGGCAAAAACCAGAAACCAGAAGACTAGAGCTGGGAATTGAAATGAGCATGAGATTTCTGCACATACGGTTTTAGAAAAGCATTGTTGATGTGCACAGAATATGTGCAGTTTCCCCCTACAAACGATTCAGGGTGTTCCTTTCATGGACTGTGATTGCATTAGACATCTGTTTGTCCTTAGGTCAGGTTTTCAAAGAGGGCTTAGACATGCCAATGGCAACCTGTCTGGGTAGACGGCTTTGTCATCGATTAGCTCATTCCTGATAACTGTGAACTATTCAAGAGCTACTTGCTCCTAAAAGTGAAATGAAATCTACAAGGGAAATAATTAGTAATTGCCACCTGATGCTGGTGCTTCTAAGCTGAAAGAGGCAGCCTCTCTTATATCTGCTGCATCTCTGTCTGACTTCAAATGCCGTCTCTTCTCTGGCTGGACATGGGAGGAAATGAGCTCTGGATAGCTGGGTGTGTTCAATGCCCAAGTCCTGTGTGTCTTAATCCAGACCGTATAAGACTTTTGTTTCTAGAACTCAAAATAATCAGATGCCTAGTCCTTACTGAAGAGATTCTGGATAAATGAAAGTGGTTGAAAGGCACAAACTTCCAGTTATAAGATAAGTAAGTACTAGGGATGCGACACACAACATGATAAATATAACTGATACTGCTGTACCTTATATATGAAATTAATTACTCAGAGGTTAAAGCATCTGCCTGGAATGCAGGAGGCCCGGGTTCAATCCCTGGGTCAGGAAGATCCCCGGGAGAAGGCAATGGCAATCCACTCCAGTATTCTTGCCTGGAGAATCCCATGGAGGGAGGAGCCTGATAGGCTACAGTCCACGGGGTTGCAAAGAGTCGAACACGGCTGACCGACTTTACTTATTTACTTACTTACTTGTGTATCCTAAGAGGTCGCATCACAAGGAAAACATGCACATTTTACTTGTATTTTATATCTATATGAGATGATGTTTGTTCACTAAACTCAGTGAAAATCAAGTCATGATGTGTGTAAGTTAAATTACTATATCCTGTCTACCTTAGACTTACACAAGAGCTGTACATCAATTATACCGCAACAAAACTGGAAGAAATAAAGAGAAGGCTGTGAGCCCTCGTGGAGACAGGTCATTTGAATTTTAAAAGCTTCCCAAGTGATGCTGATAAACACCAAGGACAGAGCCATCTTCCTTAGTAATGTTCATAGCTCAAAAAGCTTCAGAGGAAATTCTCCTGTCCCTCTCCTTCCTCTGGTATCCTTCATTTCTACTGGGTTGATTCTTTTGAGCGTGTGTTGAGAGTTTACCGTAAGCCAGGCACTGCGCTAGGGCATGTGTGTACCAAGGTGAACAGGACCCTGTGCCCACCTCCAGAAGCCCAGGGCCAGAGGGGGAGTGAGTATGGGCAGAGCACCCCAGTGTACCCACCTCCACCCCGTGAGTGTTCTCGTGGGTCCTACTGACGGCACAGTGGGATGCCGGGTCAGGTGGCGGGACTGTCGCGGAAAACTCGCAGAAGGGGCCATGTACCTTCGTCTTAACCCACATTCGCCTGGGTGGGCTCTTTACCCCCACGTAGCTGGGCTGCCAGCCTGCCCCTCTGCCAGGACCTTCAGGTGTCTCCCGGCCAGACTCACAGGGCACCTGCAGTTCCAAGAGAGAGAGGAGCTGTGGGAGGCTCTCCTGCTCTTCTCTGAACTGGGAGAATCTTCCTTCCCTTGCTTGGCTCCACATCCCATGGGGCTGGGGGGAACAGTGGTGTTTTCATTCAGCTTGAGGCAGAAGGCTGGGAACAGGGCACCGGGGCAGTCCACGGACGGTTATATTGGCCCCATGGCACTCAGCATGGAGATAATAAAAACTTTCTTCTCTTCTCTTCTCTTTTTGTCATCAGTAAACGAGGCCGGTCCACTGCCAGGGTGATGCCGAGTGGGGCGAGATGTGCACTGATGAGGTGTCTGAAGATATATTTTTCTGAACTACATGAATTTTTTTTTCAACTGAGTCAGTATTCTGACCAGTGTCCCACGTTGACACTTTTATTATCTGCAGCTCAGTTTCATGGAGCAGATTTGGTTTTCTTTTCCAATCAGAAGATTCTTTTCAAAACAAATCAGCCTCACTCTCTGGTGTGCCTCTGTTTTGTCCTTCTTCCTAGGAAGACATTTCTTGAGGATTAAATTCATGTAGCTCTCTGTAGAATAAAATCACTCATTTTTCTTCAAGAAGCCTCTCGTTTCACCCCACTTGTTTCCAAAGAAACGCGCCTTCTTTTTTGTGATGAGAATAGTACAAAAAAGAAAATATTTATTGAGTTAACAGTAGAGGATTGGAGAAGGTAATGGCAGTCCACTCCAGCATTCTTTCCTGGAGAATTCCATGGATGGAGGAGCCTGGCAGGCTACAGTCCGTGGGGCTGCAAAGAGTTGGACACGACTGAGCGACTAACACACACGATGGCAGAGAATAGTTTCCACTGGGCCCTGCATTTATAACTACTTTTATTCACCGTGGTAGCCTTATCAGGTAAAGTTTCATATCACCCTCAGATTATAGAGGAAGAGATGCAAACGCGAAGAGCTAGAGGATGCAGTTTGCCCCAGATCATTAGTTTATAAGCTGCAGAGTCAGGATATGAACTCACAGTCTTCGGGCTACAGAGTCTGGGTTAAAAATCAGCACATAGCATTAATGTTTTGGACACAACTTCAGTGCTTACATTCCACTTTAGGTGAGAGTCCTCCGTTTCCTGGACACTGACACAGAAAAGGGCAGAAGGGAAGTTGTTCCTGTGGCCTGCTTATCTCTTCGCTTTCCTCAGAGTTGGTGCTGGAAGAGATTATGGCTGAACCTGGTGATGAATGCATACCGCACAGCTGAGGCTCAAGGTACAGATGCTCACTCCCCGAGACCCATGGATCCCTCCCTTCTTCACACTGCTTGGGTTTTATTAGGGGAGGGGAAGGCATGTTACAGTTATAACCTCACCGCCTGCAGCCCATCTAGTTAAGATGAAGACATGAATCTGAAAAACTCGTTAAGTGGCTCTATTGACTCTTCATTCTTGGTGGTGGCTTATCAAGAGAAAGAAGCTTTTATCAACACAACGATATTCAGCTTCATCAAATCTGTGTCTGTGATCAGTCCATTATGAGCTTTCACCTGGAATTAAAAACTGTGAGTTATCAAGGCAAGGCCTCGAATGAAGATGCAGGATAGCACCTCTGAGATTCCACTAAATGTCCAAGAATATTTCATCAGTTTCTTCAGGGGGAACTTTCCTTTCCCGCACTTGCCCCTCTTAGCTTCGCTTACTCACATTCTATCAAGTAACAGCCTGGAAATAGCTTTCCTGTCTCTCTCACATAAGCTTATTATACGTGATGCTAAGCTGCTTGGGACCAGTTACCCCATAATCTGCTGAGGAGTTTGGTCAATGGTTAATTATAGAACTGAGGAAAAGAAGAGGTTCAAACCTAACTACATTCTCTTCACAGCTTAGCAACAACCTTTCAGAGGCAGAAACTCAATACTTTCAAATGCTCATTTTATTCCAGTATCTGGCATCACAGTGCTTCAGGAGTCCTTCCCCAGGTCCTGGAGATGAATGCTGATTTAAGTCCATTCCATTTCCCATTGCCACTGGTCAGTCAAGGCTGGGCAAGTGATACTCCCCTGACCAATGGAGGGAAGTCTACTGAGGCTTCTGGAAATGTCTGTCTTACTCATAATAAAAAAAAATCACAGATAGAGACATGCCTCTTTTCACCTTTGAACTTTGTGTAAGGTAGCAATGCTTAGCTTCTGGAACCATCTATATAAGAAGGGAGGCCATGAAAATTACAGAGAAGCTGATACACAGCCCTGACATTAGTGAGCTGCTAAATATGCCTACCTGGATCCACTTACTCAAAAGGGGAGATAATACATGATCTTATTATTAAACTTTTTTTTTTTTTTGGTGTTGTTACTTACAGCCTATAGAACCCACCTGATGGAGCAGGTGTGAGAAATCACTGCATATGTTCTCCACTCCTAACTGCTTTTACTCTTACACTTCCTGCTGCCATAGATGCCTGCCTACTGACTCCATCTGTTAAAGTCCTACACACTCTGTGAGATCCACTTCAAATGCCACCTTCCTTCACTCAAACCAGTATGACTTCCATCCCATATGACTTCTTGCCTATTTTAGAAGGCAGTGATAGCGTTCTTCCTCGCATCATGGTTATTTCTGTGTTTGTCTGGACATCCCTTACGGGTGAAGATTATGTCTTATACTCCTTTGGGACTTTGAAGTGCTTCGCTGCTGTCTGACCTTGGTGGGTACCCAGTAAATGCTTGATGAATTGAATGGAATGGAATGAGGGCCTGGGGAGACACGAGATATAATCAAAGGAGAAGTGACAAACTAGTGAAATATGAAGTTAAAGGGAGACCCAGCTCGATGGAGAAAGCCTAAGGCCTGGGAACCTCTCATATCAGGACATGGGGAATTGCCAGCTCTGAAAATATATATTAGGGCTGATAGGTCCATGCTGGGTAAGAGTTGACAGTTAAAGATGAGGGTCTCAGAAGCTAAAAACTAGTGAGCACAGAGATAAATGTATACCTATCAACTCACAATTCATCTCAAATAATGTCTTGCAACTTAGTCATGTAGGAAGGAGAGCCCAACTTGCAAGTCAGGCATGGTCATTGTGACAAGTACCTAACAGGTGAGATCGCTGAGTGATAGATGGATTGCTCATTGTCGAGTTGCTCTGATTGCTCATTGTCGAGTTGCTCTCAGCCAAGTCTTGGGAGCTATGATGCCACCGCAAAACAGTAGCCTGGACCTCACTCAGAGAGGCTCCCTCCTCGTTGATGCTTGAGTGGGTTTGGAAATCCAAGAATGTGTGGGAGCTGCAAAGAAAGTGGTAAAATATATTTGCGACTGAGCAGATTTCAGAGGTTCGTGTGACATTCAAGGCTGCAGGGGATGTGGGCTAGACATGCCACAAGGGGAGGTGTGGAAGACACTGCTTCTAAGGTTTGAGCTGAAAGTGAAAAGATAAAGAAGTGAGAAGACTGAGTTCTATTTGGGGTAGAGAAATGAGAAAGCAAACTTTTTATTCTAGGGGTTGAAATGTAGGAGACTNGTCAGGTGGCGGGACTGTCGCGGAAAACTCGCAGAAGGGGCCATGTACCTTCGTCTTAACCCACATTCGCCTGGGTGGGCTCTTTACCCCCACGTAGCTGGGCTGCCAGCCTGCCCCTCTGCCAGGACCTTCAGGTGTCTCCCGGCCAGACTCACAGGGCACCTGCAGTTCCAAGAGAGAGAGGAGCTGTGGGAGGCTCTCCTGCTCTTCTCTGAACTGGGAGAATC
>SJYW01013809.1:15459-88968 GCA_006410735.1 Raphicerus campestris
CTTTATGAAGCCCCTTGGGGATCTCATTCACACCCGTTTGTACCTGCTGCTGCTGCTAAGTCACCTCAGTCGTGTCCGACTCTTGGCGGCCCCGTGGACTGCAGCCCACCAGGCTCCTCCGTCCATGGGATTTTCCAGGCAAGAGTGCTGGAGTGGGGTGCCACTGCCTTCTCCACCAGCTTCTACCTAGGTTGCTTTAAAATCTAACCAGACTAACCCTTAGTGAATCAATCTCACATCTCCAATTGCTTGCTGATTTTTTCCACCCAAATGAAATGTTTCCAGCATCTCAAATATCTTTGACTCTTAAATCTATCTTCCTCTCTCGCCATCTTCCTTAACTGACTGCCTACCAAACTGAATCTACAGCTTCAGACATCCTCAGATCAAACCCCAAAGTGCTTTCCTAACCTTCTGTATGTATCCAACTACCAGCGAGCAAATGTTGGCATTCCCCTAGCACGGTGGCATCAGCCTGCGGGGAAAAGTGAAGACAGGTGAACCAAGAAGCTAGCTGAAGGTAATTTCATAGGATAATTAGCTTTAGTTAAACGTAATCTCCACGGACACCTTCAATTTTCTCAACTCTCTGCCTCTGCCACCTCCGACGCACCTGTGTACACAATGCAAATTGGGCCTTAAATGGTTCTTGAACAAACTTTGAAAGATAAGTGAACATAAATGTCATTACTAAATGGTAAAATAAAAGGTGTCTGTTTCCCGGCTGGCTTCAGGGACACGTGACCTGTGCCCCACACTCCGCAGAGTGCAATGCTTGGTGTAAAGCTCTGTCATCACCATTTCAAAATTATTAATAATTCGGGGGCAGGGCCATGTTTTCATTTACTACTGAGCCCTACAAATGGCATAGGAAGTGCTGATAGCGAGTGACAATGCTTGATTATTCATTTATGTTATTTTCATCCTATTGTTGAAAAAAGAATTTAAGGCAGCATAAAAGATGACTCAGATGGAGGAAGATAAGTGTCTTTTTGGTGAAGCAAAGGAAAAATAAAGTTAGGAAGTTAAAATGGAGCTGGACTTAGTTTATTACATTAAAACCGAGATAAACATTCGGCTGCTAGAAGCTGCTCACGAATACGGTTTTAAGACTTTCTAGCAGCCACTGTGGACAGGTTGTGAGGAGCGTGGTGTTCAGGGTCAGTGGCTCAGGAAGAAGCCCAGATACCTCGAGAGGAAACCAGAGGGCGTCCCCTGGGGCTCAGCTGGTAAAGAACCCGCCTGCAACGCGGGAGACCTGGGTTCGATCCCTGGGTTGGGAAGATCCCCTGGAGAAGGGATAGGCTACCCACTCCAGTTTTCTTGCCTGGAGAATCCTATGGACAGAGGGGCCTGGTGAGCTATAGTCCATGGGGTGGCAAAGCGTTGGACACGCCTGAGCGACTCATACTCACAGGAGACCGCAGAGGCCCTGAGGAGCTCCATCCCACGTGCCGCCACTGAGAGGCCGCCAGCCAGAGCTAAAGGCCCTGCTGGGGCAGCTGAAGGTCCTGAGCGGCGCCATGAAGCTCGCAGCCCTGCAGCTAAGGCCCCGCGCAGCCAAACATCTCTCTCTTTTTTTTAATCGATTTGGAAATGACCCTAAATCCCACTCTGACTGAACTGAACTAACTGGGTTGCAACAGATTTGTAAAGAAGCAACATAGAGAAAACCCCCTGTCAGGGAATGTAGGGGGCATGAGACTCTGCAAGGAACAAAAGAAGCTCCTGTTGGGTCATTTTCGAACATTTATTAAGCGCTGACTGTGTGCACCGCTCGGGCTCTCTGTTCCTCACGATGCTGCGGCATGTATGTATGATGGGGCGGATGAGGGGCACTGATGTTGAGCATATTAAGTAGCCTCAGTTGGATCGGCGACCCCACAGACTGTAGCTCGTCAGGCTCCTCTGTGCTGGAGTGGGCTGCGCGCCCTGCTCCAGGGGATCTTCCCAACCCAGGGATCGAACCTGCCTTCCTTTCATCTCCTGCCCTGGCAGGCAAGTTCTTGGCCTCTAGCGCCACCTGGGAAGCCTGGGTCTTAAGAGTCGTGTCTGACTCTTGGGGAGCCCATGTGCTGCAGCGTGCCAGGCCTCCCTGGCCCTCCACTGGAGGAGAGAATGGAAGCCACCCCAGGTATACTTGCTGTGAAAATCTCATGAGCTGGCATCAGAGTGCATGCTGTCAAATCCAAGTACACGTGCCCGACTCAGAGGCCAAACAAACCGAAACCTCGGAGTCTGCAGCAGAAAAGGTTTACTGCAGGGTCAAGCAAGGAGAACGGATGGCTCATGCTCAAAACCCCAACTCCCTGATGGGCTGGGGGAGAGAAGTTCTTATAGGCAAAACTTGGGGTGAGGGCTGCGGGGTGTCTGACTTTCTTGTGATTGGCAGGCATCTGGTGCTGGGCGTGAGGTTACCAGTCTCCCCTGGGTGGGGGCCTGAGCTCCCGCAGGAGGCTCAAGGCTGTTGCTGTGTACACGCCTTCTGGAGGAGCCCGGACCTGCCCCCCTGCTATTCCATTGTTTCTTGATCCTTCCTCCTTTGCTTAAGCATTCCCTCCTTCCTGAATCAGCCTTTTGGAACTCTGGAAGGTGTAGGAGGCTGAAGGAAGCAAGCCTATTTTCTATAAACAGGAAACAGGGGAATGTGGAAAGGATTTGTATCTGGAGGGCTTCACAGGGTTTCATGCACAGAAGGTAAAAATGAGTCTAGTTGGAGAAATCTGAATGAGCTTTAAAGGGACAGGGGGTCACAGTGAGACGCAGCAACGTAAACACCCTTCAGTTCAGTTCAGTCGCTCAGTTGTGTCCGACTCTTTCCGACCCATGCAGCACACCAGGCCTCCCTGTCCGTTACCAACTCCTGGAGCCTGCTCAAACTCATGTCCATCGAGTCANATTTCAGGGTGAGAGGTCAACGGCCTCAATGTGCAGCTGTGGTCCAAGGATCAAGAAAACAAGCAAGCTAATTACGTAGCCAAGGTTATCCCTGAACAGGTAAAGGGGAGACTGCCTGTAACATCTCGCGTGGGCACCGTACTCATTACGACAGTCTTGCAGCTATGTTCAAAATACCGCCTGATCCAGACTGAGAAGATGCCCTCTCCTCCCCAGAATGTTCACATTCACTACAACCCCCCCTTCTGGAAGTGGGTGAGGTACAGCGAACACGAACGCGTAAGTAAGTGCATCCCATCTTCACGGTTTTGTGATATCACCAGGATGAATCGCATTCCAAGGAGCTTCTGTGCCCCCAGGAATCCTGTGTCTGCCCTGTGTTTCACATTTTCAATTCTGAAATGGTTTCCCACAGGCCATTTTCTTCCAGGTTCTGGGCCTGTGAAGAGAAATTAATTCACTCGCTTCTTTACTGTGGTGTCAGCTCAGCCCTGTTAAGTTGGATGCTAGAGGACATGTGTTATAACGCTCCATGAGAACTAAAAAATGTTTTCCAGCTTGTAAATTGCTTTTTGTTTATTTAATTTTGTCTTTCACGGACTATATATTCAGCATATGCCTCTGGGGTCTTTTATACATTAACAATTCAGAAACCACTGACCTGTTACCACATTAAAACTCTCATTTTATCTCCAGTTTACCCAGAATAGAATCCTCTTACATGAATTGGGCCGAAGCCTTGTGAATAGATAATCTCATCTCTAAAATGCTAGGGCTTTAAGGAGTAAGTAGGGATTGTAAATTCAAATTGTGAGCCATTTTATTCTTGTACACTCTGTCATCATCATACGATTACAAAGCATTTCAGACTTTATTAGTTAATTTATGCAGCCATCCCCTGATCAGTTTAGAGTTTTGGTTTTTTCTTTTGGTCAGAGAGGTTACAATGAGAGCAGTTCACAGTGAAAGAGACTCCTTCCCAGTTCCTCACAGGTGTTGAATGAGACCTGAGCCTTTTATGTCTCAGTGATTCAAAATCAAGTCCATTTCCACCATCACTTAGGGGTTTGGAATATGTCACTCAAGCATCCTGTCCTTGCAAAACGAAAAACAAACAAACCTACTTGCAAAAAAAGTAGTTTAAGCTCAGGGCATTTGAAGGCTTGGCTGAAATGTGTTTCTCCAGCTAAGCTTTGTCCTTGTTAAGCATGGAGGTTAGCCCCTTGGCCTGTTTCCGAGTGGAGAACCGAAAGTGTTTTAAGACCACAGTTACGCTGAGTGTGTGCCAGGTTTCGATTACCCAGATAAGTCGTAATGTCAAGTTACTGACAGCTTGATCTAAATTTCAATATTCAGTGTTACTGAGAGCTACATTATGAGAGAAAGGGGACACAGGCCTAAAGCTGCAGCTACCTCAGGCCAGCCAGTCACCCTTCTGTGTGTGCATTTATTGGAATCCCAGGTAGTTAAGCCAACTGGGTCATCACAACAATGGGCAGAATCGGCCGTGTAGCAACATCTTCATTTTGGCCACATCAGGACACGTGAGGTGATGCTTTAAGGCAACGTAGCCAGTTTGCTGACGGGGATGATCTCAGTGGATTAACCAGGATGTGGCAATATCCATGTCTCCCTNTGAGCAGAGACAGAAATTTGAACCACACAAATTAAAACGTAAGATATTTCCCCACAATTCTGCCCAAAAACAAACTCCAAAGTTTTAAAAGCTCTTACTGTTAGTCAAGAAACGTTGAAAGAGAAAATATAACCATTTGAATTTGGAAGTTAGAAAAAGATCATGTAATATCTATAAGGAAGAAAGGGAGAAAATAGGAGAGGCAGAGATCTCTGAAAAGATTACCGATTGGTCAACAAATACAAAAGCTTTATATTTGAGGAAAAACAAGCAAAATGGGTTACTTACAGATTAAATGAAGAAAAAATAGAAATGGCACAAGTTTAGAAATGATAAAGTAAGCAACAGTGTGGAAGGAAACTTAAATAGATCAGCGTATACTTGCATACCCAATTCTCTTACCATGTTCAACTCTATGCTAATAAATTTTAAATCTGGCAATTTGCTGAAAAAATGTATATTTCCAAAACTGATACCAGAGATAANAGTTTAGAAATGATAAAGTAAGCAACGACGTGGAAGGAAACTTAAATAGATCAGCGTATACTTGCATACCCAATTCTCTTACCGTGTTCAACTCTATGCTAATAAATTTTAAATCTGGCAATTTGCTGAAAAAAATGTACATTTCCAAAACTGATACCAGAGATAATATAATGGACTCAAGTAATAAAAATAAAATAAACTGACAAAAGCTAAGTTCCAGGACCAGATCATCTTACTAATAGATTCTTTCTCAAGGAATGGAAATTGATGTCTTCCATGATTTGTTTCAGAGCATGTAAAAAATGGAAATTACTCCATTTGTTTTATAATCCTTCCCTTCGCTTTCTTTCACCCCATCTTTCAGCATTTATTTATTTTATTGGTCTTTTACACTCAGTTAACCTCATATTCTATCAAACTTGCTGCCTCACAAAAATTGTTTTAAAAGTCTTTTTGCTTCTGAGAAGCTTTTAATAGGCCGTGAAACATGTTTATAGATAAGAAGTAAACAGGAAGATGTTTTCTCATCCTTTCCAGAATCCAAGCTTTCAATAATAAATATCTATAATGTGGGTGGCACCTACCCTGCTTTTTAAGAAAAGCAAATGGTTTGTGAATATTATCCTGTCTTTTTGTGTTTTAACTTTAATATGTAATTTGTTTGGGTTTGTTTAGTTTAGCTAACGTCTTTCCTTTTGAAAATCTCTGCAGATACTCAAAGGGCTCTGCCGAAATCTCCGCTTTCCAATTCTTCCACTTGCACCGACTTTTTCCCGTGAATGTTGTGTCTTAGCAGTACTTTCCTGAAAACCAACTGTTTAATAGTCTAGATCAGCTCTTAATAAACAAGTCAGAGTTATGAGCAAGGGAGGAAAACTTTTGACTCCAAGAAGATTGCCATCACGCTTGGCACACTTGTTGGAAAACTTAACAACCCGGAAGCCTCCGAAACGTTTCCCGTTGGCAGAGCTGTGTCCACCAAGTTCAAGGGCAAAACATGGGAGCAGAAGTGTGCTCCTGCCCTCCTCTGCTGTGCCTCTTCTGTGGGGGCTGCAGTAGGAGTATTTTCTCCACCCGGCCACAAAGGTCCGAATCTCCCCCAAGGAGAGGGGCACAGATTTACTGACGGCTCTCGTGGCTCTCTGAGTGCATCTGAAGTCGTTCATCTTCGAACTCCACAGCGCCTGGCCACAGATAGGTGTTCCCTTCCATATGCCTCCTTCGAATCCCGTTCTTTCTCATGGACCTAACTGCATTCACATTAACACCCACGCACACACACACTTGTACACACTTACATACACTCTAGACGTTTGCTGGAAGGTGCGGCTCCGCTTTTTGTTCCTTGGGGCCTCGCACGGTAAGTAGCTCATAGTTTACACTGAGCAAATGTTCATTCCAACTAAATCAAGTCGATGGAGCTGATGCAGCTACAAGAGAAGACTGGAGCAAAGCAAGGCAGCAGCAGAGGAAAGCGCTCCTGCTTCCGCCTGGGGGAGTGAGGAAAAGCCCAAGCAGAAACAACACAGAAACGTGTTCTGAGGAGCTGTACCAACCGCTTCAACACTGCAGTCTAATTGCACGGAGCAAACATTTAATTTCAATAATAAATGCTCACACATTTTTTTAACACAGCGTTTTAATCTTTGAAACCCTTCCAGGCACTAAATAATTGAATTTTCTAGATTATATTCTTCAGAATTCACGCACATTGATTTACTATTCCCAGCAGAGCAGTCAAATGAAAATAGAAGCAGATTAAAGACAGCACAAAGCTCAGGACTCCCCTCCGCTTCACTCAGACCACCCGCTTCCGAAGAGGCAGCTCCGAAGAGCAACAGATGGCCCTGCTTCTGTCTCAGAGAAGCAGGGGGCACTCGTGCCCACGTGCACGCCAGCCTCGTCTTCTGTGCCCAGGGAGATGGTCCAAGAAGACCTCACTCCCCTAGGCCGTACGTGCCAAGGGGCGGCCTCGGAGCTCAGCGTGGGCCGTTCTTCTTAGCGCTTACTTCTACAGTCATTTCTTTCTTACCCAGTAAACTGAATAACTTGCAAGAATGATGCAGGCCTTTGAAGAACTCTGATCCCATGCAGCGAAGTCTCTACCCTGGACTACTCCGGGGCTGCGGTCTATGTACTTGTGAACAGATGTTTAATGGGACTTTCCTTGTTGACATATACTGTGGGCAGCCCCAGGCTGAGAACAGCTGGAGAGCAATCCCTTCATCCATCTGTGGCTTAGGTGAGCAAGACTGGGAACAGGAAAGGGTAAATCAGAGAAAGTTTACCAAGTGGCGGAGGGAGGTCTTCCTCCCACTCCAGGCAGGAAATGGGGGCCACTGAGAGACCCCTGCACAGAGGCTGGGGGTCTTTAAGAAGATGGGAGGACTTCCCTGGTGGTCCAGTGACTTAGTCCTGAGCTCCCAGTGCAGGGGGCCCAGACTCGATCCCTAGTCAGGGAGCTAGACGCCGCACGCCACACAAAGACCAAAACTCTCCTGTGCCCCAGCTGAGACCTGGGCAGCCAAAAAAAAATCAATTGACTAAGAAAGAATAACAAGAAGAAGATGGTGGGAGGGCTAGGAAAGGGCAAAGACGGGAAGGACCCAGCCCTTCATGACTGTCCCTGAGCAGAGGGTGAGGCCAGCGGTGCGGAAGGAAGAAGCTGGTGGTTGAACAGGAGACTAAAGCTTTGAGTTAGACAAGAGGAGACATTTTAACTTTTGAAAAATGAGTCACCGCTTCCCAAGTGAGATGACTCTTGCAACTGAAAGCCACGAGACTTCCCGTGGAGCTGAGAGAGCCGTACAGGGAGACATGGATATTGCCACATCCTGGTTAATCCACTGAGATCATCCCCGTCAGCAAACTGGCTACGTTGCCTTAAAGCATCACCTCACGTGTCCTGATGTGGCCAAAATGAAGATGTTGCTACACGGCCGATTCTGCCCATTGTTGTGATGACCCAGTTGGCTTAACTACCTGGGATTCCAATAAATGCACACACAGAAGGGTGACTGGCTGGCCTGAGGTAGCTGCAGCTTTAGGCCTGTGTCCCCTTTCTCTCATAATGTAGCTCTCAGTAACACTGAATATTGAAATTTAGATCAAGCTGTCAGTAACTTGACATTACGACTTATCTGGGTAATCGAAACCTGGCACACACTCAGCGTAACTGTGGTCTTAAAACACTTTCGGTTCTCCACTCGGAAACAGGCCAAGGGGCTAACCTCCATGCTTAACAAGGACAAAGCTTAGCTGGAGAAACACATTTCAGCCAAGCCTTCAAATGCCCTGAGCTTAAACTACTTTTTTTGCAAGTAGGTTTGTTTGTTTTTCGTTTTGCAAGGACAGGATGCTTGAGTGACATATTCCAAACCCCTAAGTGATGGTGGAAATGGACTTGATTTTGAATCACTGAGACATAAAAGGCTCAGGTCTCATTCAACACCTGTGAGGAACTGGGAAGGAGTCTCTTTCACTGTGAACTGCTCTCATTGTAACCTCTCTGACCAAAAGAAAAAACCAAAACTCTAAACTGATCAGGGGATGGCTGCATAAATTAACTAATAAAGTCTGAAATGCTTTGTAATCGTATGATGATGACAGAGTGTACAAGAATAAAATGGCTCACAATTTGAATTTACAATCCCTACTTACTCCTTAAAGCCCTAGCATTTTAGAGATGAGATTATCTATTCACAAGGCTTCGGCCCAATTCATGTAAGAGGATTCTATTCTGGGTAAACTGGAGATAAAATGAGAGTTTTAATGTGGTAACAGGTCAGTGGTTTTTGAATTGTTAATGTATAAAAGACCCCAGAGGCATATGCTGAATATATAGTCCGTGAAAGACAAAATTAAATAAACAAAAAGCAATTTACAAGCTGGAAAACATTTTTTAGTTCTCATGGAGCGTTATAACACATGTCCTCTAGCATCCAACTTAACAGGGCTGAGCTGACACCACAGTAAAGAAGCGAGTGAATTAATTTCTCTTCACAGGCCCAGAACCTGGAAGAAAATGGTCTGTGGGAAAACATTTCAGAATTGAAAATGTGAAACACAGGGCAGACACAGGATTCCTGGGGGCACAGAAGCTCCTTGGAATGCGATTCATCCTGGTGATATCACAAAACCGTGAAGATGGGATGCACTTACGCGTTCGTGTTCGCTGTACCTCACCCACTTCCAGAAGGGGGGTTTGTAGTGAATGTGAACATTCTGGGGAGGAGAGCGCATCTTCTCAGTCTGGATCAGGCGGTATTTTGAACATAGCTGCAAGACTGTCGTAATGAGTACAGTGCCCACGCGAGTTGTTACAGGCAGTTTCCCCTTTACCTGTTCAGGGATAACCTTGGCTACGTAATTAGCTTGCTTGTTTTCTTGATCCTTGGACCACAGCTGCACATTGAGGCCGTTGACCTCTCACCCTGAAATATCCGTGTGAAAATGGCATCCAGAGCAGGAAGATGGCCCCTTATCAGTGTTGCCGCATAGACGCCTCTCCAGGTCACTGCCTAGAAGCCCGAGGAACTCTGTCCCACTTCTAGTGGGTGGTTTAGAAACAAGAGACGCAGTGGTGGCTGGGGACAGGGGAGTGGGGTTGCAAAACTTAGGAGAAATGGTCCTTATAGACTCCGATTCTCTGGTTTTCCAGCACCAACTGGGCTTCCAACAATTCAATTCCATTCTGATAGCAACTACCCAGAGTCAGTTCAGACCCCACAAGTGAAAGAGCTCAGAGCCACAACGCCCCTTTCCCTTCTAAAGCGGGCAGGATGCCAGGCTGTCTGCACTTCTGATTTGGCTGCAAATTCCAGGTTCCCACACTCGGCTCTCAGCTTTGGTCGTTTGCAAGAACAACTCACAGATCTCAGGGGAAATGCTGCGCTCACCGTTACACTTCCTTATAGAGGGTGCAAGTGAGCAGCCCGCTCGTGACGAGGGACACGGGGCGAGATCCAGAAGGCTCCTGAGCATGCAACTGGAGCACACTACCCTCCTGGCACAGGAGGCCCGGCGCACTGCGATTCATGGGCTTGCAAAGAGTCGGACACGACTGAGCGACTGAACCAAACTGAACTGAACCCTCCTGGCACACGGGTGGGTAGATCCCAGAACTCCTCCATCTGGAGGTTTTTATGGAGGTTTCTTTACACAGACATGATTGATTAAATCACTGGTCATCGGTGATGAATTCTAGCCCGTCTCCTTTTCTCAGAGGCTTAGGAGTGGGCCCCAAAGTGCCAACCTTCGAACAAAGACTTGATCTTTCTCGCCACCACCCCTCATCCTGAAGCTCACCGCCCCTAGGAGCTCACCAAAAGTCATCTCGTCTGCAAAAATTCAGGCTGAATGGTTGAAAGAAGCTCCTCAAGGATGAACAGAGATGCTCCTAGGCCTTGCTTGGTGGTCCAGGGGCTAAGACTCCACTTTCCCAGTGCAGAGAGCCCAGGCTGGACTCCGGGTCAGGGAACTGGATCCCACCCGTGAAACCAAAGATTCTGTGTGCTGCGACCAAGACTGGGGCAGCCAAAGCAGAACGAAAAGGCAATCCCATCACTCCTACACTCGGGAAATTCCAAGAGTTTTAGGGGCTCTGTCCAGGAATCTTGGACAAAAAAACAGATATTTATTTCTTTTTATGCCACCCAGGCGCTATAGTATTAAGTTTAGAAAGGCTCTGCGAGACCCCCTTCCAAACCAGCTCTCCCACAGTGAGATGAAGGGAGGCTCATTCCCTTCTCACTTCCAGGAGGCCTGCAGCTCATTTAGCGGCTGTTCAAGCTTTGTTCCGTAGACACTTCCCATAAGCTAGCTGTGAATGTCAGCCACTGCAGGGGTAGTGGACGTGACCTCAAGCTAGTACATGCCATGGGCTGACGTGTGTATGGTACACTGAAGGGCTCTGGCCCTGCTCCACCCCATGCAATCCTGTTAACCATCCTACAAAGGAGGGCCCATTCTACAGATGAGGAAACTGAGGCTTGGACAAGTTAAGGAAGGCCAAGGCCGCATGCTAGAGTGCTGTGGAGATGTGATTTGCACTCAGCTCTCTCTGACTCCAGAGTTTATTCTTCACTCTGCACCACTCTGTCTCCAAATCATCAGAAGAAAGCAGACTGCTGTGGAAGGGACCACAGGCGTGGGATTAACAGTCAGCAGCGATCCCAAATAATGTAAGAGAACACTGCGATACGGTACAATATAATGTAGCGATGGCCCTGATCGTGAGACCCTCAGTGAGCATCTCAGATCCTCTGACTAGGCGTTTTCAGTTATTGGTGACATTACGGCTGCAACTACAGAAAAATTTCGTATATTCAAAACAAAATTTAAAAAATTATTTTTTTAAAATTTCTGGCCATGCCATGCGGCATGTTGGATACTCTTCAGCCAGGACTGAACCTGCACCCCTACTCTGGGAGCACAGATTCTTAACCATGGGGGCACCGGGGAAGTCCAAAAAAAAATTTTTCCCCTTTTCATTATAATTTAATATTGTGTCCTTATACTTCTTACACTTCTTGCTTTTCAAAAATTTTTTAAAAGGTAAAGTTTCATTCAAAATAAAACTGAGCTGAATTTTACTTTTGCAGACAGTTTCCTAATAAATCAAGAGATTAAATAGTTGTATGAGATTTATATTCATTATTGGGCTCTGGAGTACTTTATTATTTTATTATTCTCAATTAAAATTCTGCATTGCTATTTTGACTATTTTTATTATGTCTTATTTGCAAAACTTAATAAAAAGCAAAATATAGTTCCTAGTATATATAATATAGAGTGTAGAAATTAGAAATAGTTATGCAGTAAACATTTACTTTTTCCCAAAATTTGCATAATCAATTTAGCAAGTTTCTGTTGTTTAATGCATGCATACAGAAAAATCTATTCTTTCATGGTATAGTCAACATAATCCTTACAAAAAATGTGGTTAGGATGGTTATTTCCTAGGTAATACTATCTTTTATAGTAAAAATCACAACTTCTGAGACTGCAGTAGTATTGGGATTTAAAAGTTATTTAACAATAAATGTCTAGGGACACCCCAAGTGTTCTTTCAGGCTATAAAGTGTTCAGTTGCTTCATAAGAACAAAGCAAATAGTCTTCTTTATGGGATATTTGCTAGATTAAAGGGTTCCTTTTTCCTTACTTCAGTTTCATGTGAGATGTGAATCTGTTTTCAGCCAGGGAACCACACGGACATCAGTGGTCCATCCAGAACGGCTGGGCGTCTGAAGACTTGAGATACATACAAATACATCGGTAGTCCCCTGAGCGGCTTCCCTATCCATCCCACCGCCACCCTCAAATCTGTGAGTCTTACGCTTGCTCTCAATAAGTAAGTGAGTAAGTGAAGTCGCTCAGTCGTGTCCAACTCTTTGCAGCCCCATGGACTGGAGCCTACCAGGTTCCTCTGTCCATGGGATTTTCCAGGCAATAGTACTGGATTGGATTGCCATTTCCTTCTCCAGGGGATCTTCCCAACCCAGGGATCGAACCCAGGTCTCCTGCATTGTAGACAGACGCTTTATCATCTGAGGCTCCAGGGAAGTTTTTGCTCTCAATAATGTTCAGAAATTTCAGTAGAAACTGGTATAAAGTTGGACCCTATAGCAGACTCTACTAAAATGAAGTTGGGTTTTATAAAAATAGAAATAAAACTTAGTATCAGTGGTTTAGCAGTGAAAAGAGACAACAGCAAATTTTCCCTGGGAAGGCTGTCCCCAGGGCGCTAAGGAGGTGAGCCCAGCGAGTGAGCTCGCCCGACGCCATGGAGACGCCTGTGAGGGCTGACGCCACCCTTCCTTGAGTTATCGCAGGCCCTGATTACAGGAAAATCTCCCAATTCAGGGTCAGCAGATCCGAAATTTGAGATGCTACATGGCACTGTCACGTGTAAAGGCTGGGCTCTGAGCAAGTCCGTTATCCAGTCGCCTCATCTCACAGATGGTGTTGCTGAGAAGCTGGCCTTCCCGGCGGGGCCAGTGGTGAAGAACCCGTCTGCCCACGCAGGAGACACAGAGACGCACGTTCGACCCCTGGGTCGGGAAGACCCCCTGGAGGAGGAACAGCAACCCGCTCCGATGCTTCTGCCAGGAGAATCCCAGGGACAGGGGAGCCTGGCGGGCTATGGTCCACGGGGTTGCAAGAGAGTCAGACACGACTCAGAGACTACACAAGAATCAGCACAGATGGAGAGACGGAGGTCTGGAGAACTTTCAGGAATCTGAACACGGTGATGAACTGGTGAATGCTGAAAGGTGGGGATCAGATCTGGACCTGGAAACGTGTTCCTCTAAGTCCCCGTTCATAAGACCACCTCGGGCCAACTGCATGCGGCAGGTCAGCCCGTGCCCTGAACACCCCAGAGGCGGGCAGCGTGGCGGCGTGCCCGGGCCGGTGGGAACGCAGCCACGGCGAGCAATTCAATCTGACCACACTGGTTTGCCCTCCACCGAGCATTCCTCCACAGCTGCACAGCCCGGGCCACTTGTTCTTCCTCACAGTAAACACACCACATGCCTTCACAAACCTCAGTGGCCACTCGAACAATGAAACAGGGGCTTTGCTCTGATAGAGCTTATAGGGAAGTGGTGGTTGACGTTGAAAACACTTTAGTTCTTGCCTGAAAAAGTCAAGACACTTCCTTGTGGTTTGTAGACGCTAGCTCTGCATGAAGTTAGGATTTTTCCTCTAAAGTATTAGAATCGTAGCTCAGAAGACCCAGGACAGTGACCACTAACTGGACCTTGTGAATTTTTTCTCATTTACCCAAAGGCTTGGAAATGAAAGCTCAGAAATGNTCATTTACTACAAATTGCTACATAAATGGTAATCAAAGAGGTAAAATAAGAATTTGGGTCTCCTGTTAAAATGGAAAACTGATCCTGAGCACAGAGAGAGCTTCTAACACAAACAAAGAGAAGAGGAGAGTGTGGCCTGTGCCCGGCGCCAGCGGCGCCCTCCCGCCAAAATGCCGGGTGACTTGCGTTTGCTGCACTTTCATATTAATTTTAACAAAATGACTTTGAAAATAGGATTCCAGATAATCATCTTCACGTATTGCTGTGCTCCCTCTAAATGCTACCTGGCAGCGTTTCCTGTCTTCATGCATCATGACTGAGGCTCCCATGATGGCCCCTCTGGCAGCTCTCTTCAGTACAGCCTTTCCCAAGTTCAGGACCCAGCATCAGAGCGCTACAGCTATAAAGCTACATCACCTTTGGGGTTTCCCACAAGTCCACTGGTCATCACAAAGATTGGATCTCTCACCTTTTAAAATAAGAGATTTAGAAATAATCTAGCATTCTCTAATTTTAATATACTCAGCACCGTTACGTCCACCATGTGAAAAATCAGCAGAAAGGTAAACTTCTGTTTATTACATATGAATACAATGTTACTGGAGAAGGAAATGGCACCCTACTCCAGTACTCTTGCCTGGAAAATCCCGTGGACGGAGAAGCCTGGTGGGCTCCTGTCTATGGGGTCGCACAGAGTCGGACTTGACTGAGCGACTTCACTTTCACTTTTCACTTTCATGCATTGGAGAAGGAAATGGCAACCCACTCCAGTGTTCTTGCCTGGAGAATCCCAGGGACGGGGGTGCCTGGTGGGCTGCCGTCTATGGGGTCGCACAAAGTCAGAAACGACTCAGCAGCAGTAGCAGCAGCAAAATGTTACTGTTAGAAACATGCCTATGTACATGTTCAAAGATGGGCACTATGACTTTGAAAAACTAGATTAATTTTTAAAAGACCCTGGATTTTCAGTATAAATTCTCTTGTCAAATGATGGTAATCAGAATACACTTTATCAGGTGGATTAAACCCTCCTGGAGATTTGACAGTGCCCTCAGCGTTTATGATGTGTTTATATTGCGCCCTCACAGTAAGCATTAACTAAACCCTTAGAAGTCAGTTGCTTACTGTATTTCAACAGAGGATTCTCCCTTCCTGGATCACAGCCTAGCTGTGGCTAAGGGGCTTGTGTAACTCGGGGATGCTGTGAGCCATGCCGTGCAGGGCCATCTGAGATGTTCAGGTCATAGTGAGGAGTCTGACAGAACACGATCCACTGGAGGAGGGAATGGCAAGTTCCAGCGCAGTCGCTGAGTCGTATCCGACTCTTTGCAATCCCATGGACTGCAGCACGCCAGGCTTCCCGGCCCCACTCCAGGATTCACGCTGCGAGAACCCCGTGAGCGGCACGAAAAGGCAGAAAGATATGGCACTGGAAAATGAACCCTCAGGTCAGACGGTGCCCAGTACGCTACGGGGGAAGAGCAGAGGGCAGCTACTAGGAGGCCCAGAAAGAACGAAGCGGCTGAGGCTAAGCAGGCCTGGCACTGCTGGCCACTGCATGAATTAACCGTGGCCTTTGAGCCGCGTTATCCAGAAGCGCTGTCTGCTTTTCTCTTATACTCACCTAAAGGTCCCTGCTACAAAAAGAGGTCAGAGGTTGAGTTTTCTGGGGAAAAAAATATCAAAAGAGCTTCACTAGAGGACTGAATCAGATGCTCAGGACAGTTATAAAGCACAAGGCTAGGCTCACGGCCCATTATAAGACAGCCTTATAATCTTCACCATCTTCACCACACTTGACAGTGAGACAGTCTTAAGACGGAATCGGGACACCCAGAACCTTCCTCCTCCCAAAGCAAATGACTGTGTGGAGATGAAGTGTTCACTCTGAGAGCCACAAAACATAAATTAACTCCCCAGAACTAAGTGAATGGGATGAACTGACCTGGCCTGTGGCCCGTGTTCCACTTCCAGTGCCCGCGTGGGGGAAATTCTTCTCTTCCTTCCTAACTCAGCGCTGACCCTCAGGTTAATGGCCCCCGCTTGCTGAAACAGGTGTGAAACNGACTGAGCGACTTCACTTTCACTTTTCACTTTCATGCATTGGAGAAGGAAATGGCAACCCACTCCAGTGTTCTTGCCTGGAGAATCCCAGGGACGGGGGTGCCTGGTGGGCTGCCGTCTATGGGGTCGCACAAAGTCAGAAACGACTCAGCAGCAGTAGCAGCAGCAAAATGTTACTGTTAGAAACATGCCTACATTCATGTACAAAGATGGGCACTATGACTTTGAAAAACTAGATTAATTTTTTAAAGACCCTGGATTTTAAGTATAAATTCTCTTGTCAAATGATGGTAATCAGAATACACTTTATCAGGTGGATTAAACCCTCCTGGAGATTTGACAGTGCCCTCAGCGTTTATGATGTGTTTATATTGCGCCCTCACAGTAAGCATTAACTAAACCCTTAGAAGTCAGTTGCTTACTGTATTTCAACAGAGGATTCTCCCTTCCTGGATCACAGCCTAGCTGTGGCTAAGGGGCTTGTGTAACTCGGGGATGCTGTGAGCCATGCCGTGCAGGGCCATCTGAGATGTTCAGGTCATAGTGAGGAGTCTGACAGAACACGATCCACTGGAGGAGGGAATGGCAAGTTCCAGCGCAGTCGCTGAGTCGTATCCGACTCTTTGCAATCCCATGGACTGCAGCACGCCAGGCTTCCCGGCCCCACTCCAGGATTCACGCTGCGAGAACCCCGTGAGCGGCACGAAAAGGCAGAAAGATATGGCACCGGAAAATGAACCCTCAGGTCAGACGGTGCCCAGTACGCTACGGGGGAAGAGCAGAGGGCAGCTACTAGGAGGCCCAGAAAGAACGAAGCGGCTGAGGCTAAGCAGGCCTGGCACTGCTGGCCACTGCATGAATTAACCGTGGCCTTTGAGCCTCGTTATCCAGAAGCGCTGTCTGCTTTTCTCTTATACTCACCTAAAGGTCCCTGCTACAAAAAGAGGTCAGAGGTTGAGTTTTCTGGGGAAAAAAATATCAAAAGAGCTTCACTAGAGGACTGAATCAGATGCTCAGGACAGTTATAAAGCACAAGGCTAGGCTCACGGCCCATTATAAGACAGCCTTATAATCTTCACCATCTTCACCACACTTGACAGTGAGACAGTCTTAAGACGGAATCGGGACACCCAGAACCTTCCTCCTCCCAAAGCAAATGACTGTGTGGAGATGAAGTGTTCACTCTGAGAGCCACAAAACATAAATTTACTCCCCAGAACTAAGTGAATGGGATGAACTGACCTGGCCTGTGGCCCGTGTTCCACTTCCAGTGCCCGCGTGGGGGAAATTCTTCTCTTCCTTCCTAACTCAGCGCTGACCCTCAGGTTAATGGCCCCCGCTTGCTGAAACAGGTGTGAAACCCTCTTTAAATGGCATCTTGTTCCAACTGGATCCTGATGAACTGGGATGAGGGAAATCCCATGGAAGATTTATTCATATAGTAAGTTAATCAGTCACCAGGAAAAGTAAGAACAATGATTCCACCTTAAAAACGGATAACACGGGCGACAATGGGTTCATATTTTACCAGGAACCTTTGCTAAGTTCCTTCACTCGCTGTATCCGTGGTCAAAACTTGCATGTGGGCCTGACTCTTCATCTTCTCAGGTGTCCCAGTGGGTAAAGAATCCACCTGCAATACTGGAGACTCAGGTTTGATCCCTGGGTTAAGAAGATCCCCTGAAGGAGGGCGTGGCAACCCACTCCAGTATTCTCGCCTGGAGAATCCCATGAACGGAGGAGCCTGGTGGGCTACAGTCCACAGGGTCGCAAAGAGTCGGACACGACCGAAGCTTCTAGCACGCATCACTTGCATAGGTTTAATAAGAATGTGTTTTTTTTCCAACCAGGGTACAATGGATAAATCAAATCTGTATGATGACTTACAATGATGTATGTAAATGATCATGTGTGATATCTTGGTACATTCTCTTACGTGTTTCACAGAGGGGAAAAATTGGATCACAAAACTGCTCGTGATAACAGTTTTCCTTGGCCTGGGGTTTGCTTTGGGTGCTATCTACTGTGTCGATTATGCCAGTTTGAGCTGTCAATATTCTAAATATGTTTATCTGAGAAGAAATAAATAAGCAAATAAAAATATATAAGTAAATATCTCCTGGGGAAAAAATTCTATACTGTAATCATAGCATAGATTTCTCATCCAAGGAGCACAAACCCAAGGACTGCGTCCTTGATACTGTAAGAGGCTTTCATAGTCCTCCCATGAACCTGGCCCACAAGCTGCCCTGTGGCTTATGGAGCCCCAGCCTCTGTCAAGAAACATCAACCAGCAATGGGATGTCAGTGAAAGGGGAGACTTGACGCGCTGCAATAGCTCATTTTACTGGCAGTGTGTCTGATCACAGGATGCCCAGATGTTGGTGAACATCATTTCTGGGTGCATCTGTGAGGAAATTTCCAGATGAGATTAGACTGAGAGGAACAGATCTCTCCCCAGTGTGGGTGGGCCTCTTCCAGTCCGTGGAGGGCCTGAATGGAGCAGAAAGGCAGAGAAAGGGAAGATTTTCTCTCTCTGCCTATTCGAGCTGGGGTACCAGTCTCCTCCTGCCCTCAACCTGGGACTTACCCCATCAGTCTCCTCCTGTCCTCAGCCTGGACTTATACCATTGGTCTCCTGATTCTCAGATCTTCAGACTCAGATACCATCAGCTTTCCTGGGTCTTCAGATTGCAGCCAGCAGACTGTGGGCCTTCCCTGCCTCCACAATGATATAAGCTGATCCCTTACAATAAATCTGTCTGCCTGTCTATTTACCCACCTATGTGTTTATCTATCATCTATCAATCATCTGACATATCATCTATAAGTCACCTTATCTATCATTAATCTACATATTTATCATCTATATGAATTGATGCTTTTGAACTGTGGTGTTGGAGAAGACTCTTGAGAATCCCTTGGACTGCAAGGAGATCCGACCAGTCCATTCTAAAGGAGCTCAGCCCTGGTGTTCTTTGGAAGGAATGATGCTAAAGCTGAAACTCCAGTACTCTGGCCACCTCAGGCGAAGAGTTGACTCATTGGAAAAGACTCTGATGCTGGGAGGGATTGGGGGCAGGAGGAAAAGGGGCCAACCGAGGATGAGATGGCTGGATGGCATCACTGACTCAATGGACGTGAATGTGAGTGAACTCTTGGAGATGGTGATGGACAGGGAGGCCTGGTGTGCTGCAATTCATGGGGTCGCAAAGAGTCGGACACGACTGAGCGACTGAACTGAACTGGTATGTCTGTCAATCAACCTCCTATTGGTTCAGTTTCTCTGGAGAACCCTGACAAGTCCTTACATCCAAAGCCTAAAGGGGCTGCAGGCAAAGCCCAGTAAGAAGTGAATCTGAGGCTTCTTGGGTCTCAATCTCAGTGGACAAACAGACAATCAAATTGAAATACTTTTGAGACATAAAGTTTATATCCCTAGGAGCTTTACAAGGCCCCCAGATATAAGCAACTCTTAAGCCTTAATACCATGTTGTTCTCATTCTTTTGAATGCAATGAGAGGGTCATTGTGTATTCAATACTGATTGCTCCTATGAAAATAAAACTTTTCCAATAAAATAAAATCACAGTCATGATACGGAGTCAGACAATCCCTGATCATCTTATGTGATCTAATGCACACCTTAGAGGAAAGAAGCTGAGCAAAGGATGGAGTTGGGAAGCAAAACAGCTACTTTGCTCTGCTTCCATCATGATTAAGGATATGACACACCACAATCAGGAAATGGGAAAAAAAGAGAATTTGCACCTTGACACAAACCAAAAATGATAGGGTCTCTCTGTCTGTGTCCGGTCCACAGGATAATAAAAACNAAACCAGCTGCAGGGCAAACATTCGTGTACAACGCGTGTGGGCCTCCGTGGTTGCTCAGCGGGTAAAAAACCTGTCTGCAAGGCAGGAGACACCAGTTCAGTTCCTGGGTCAGGAAGATCCCCTGGAGAAGGGATAGACTAGCACTCCAGTATTCTTGGGCTTCCTTGATGGTTCAGATGGTAAAAAATGCAATGTGGGAGACCTGCGTTCAGTCCCTGGGTCAGGAAGATCCCCTGGAGGAGGGCATGGCAACCCACTCCAGGATTCTTGCCTGGAGAATCCCAGGGACAGAGGAGCCTGGCGGCTACAGTCCATGGNAAAAAATGCAATGTGGGAGACCTGCGTTCAGTCCCTGGGTCAGGAAGATCCCCTGGAGGAGGGCATGGCAACCCACTCCAGGATTCTTGCCTGGAGAATCCCAGGGACAGAGGAGCCTGGCGGCTACAGTCCATGGCGTCGCAGAGTCAGACAGGACCGAGCGACTAAGCACAGCACAGCACATACAGGCATATACGTGTGTGTGTGTGTGTGTGTGTGTGTGTGTGTGTGTAAACACACACACATATATATCTAATTCCAGAAGACTCCAAAAAGCAAGACATTTGAATTTTTCATCTTCTTCTCCAAGGCATCCTCCCAACCCAGGGATCAAACCCACATCTCTGGCACCTCCTGACCTCCTGCATCGGCAGGTAGAGTCTTCACCGCTGCACCCCGGAAGTGCCTGTCGCCAGGTGACACCCTCTTGTACAGAGGGCTTTTTCCTGGGAGAGGTGAGCACTGTCGTCTTCGTCTTCCACTAGCGTGCTGGTGCTGAGCATCGACTTCACACTGATCCTTCCCTCTCGGTTCTGAAATACACCCCGGATCTTTTCACTTTGTTTGGCTTTTGTGTGTTCATTCCTATCAGGAATGCACTTAATCAGCTTATCTAGGTTTCCCAGGGCGTCCTTTTGGATCTAATCCTGCTGGATTAGAGGCAGGCCACATGGTGCTTATGCCTGCCGCTATGAAGGACTCCCTGGATGTGTTCTTGGAGCTGGCGGGGCGCAGGTCTGGGATGGGGGCGTCACGGCCCAGGACACAGCATTTGAAAGCGCCTGCTGGGCCATCCTTCACACTGAGCCAATGGCTTGTCTCTGGGAAGTGACCTTCTCCAGCTTCTTTCTGCAGGAATGCTTGACCACCAAGCAGACTGATTGGGACCCCTATTGTCTTTAGTAAAATGTTTCCTTCCCTTTATCCTTCGACAATATCCTCAACCTCTCCTGGTAGCTGTGCTCCTAAGCGCTTTTCTGACTTTTCAGCCAACCTCCATCTAACTCTGTTCTGACAGTAATGCCGATTGCCTCTAAAATTTCCCTAAAGGACTGCAATCAACCCTCACTCTCCCTCTCTCTTGCTGTCTCTCAGTTTCTCTCTCCCATACACGCACACCCACGACCATCTCAGACCCCACTTTAGGAAGCACTCTTAGAAATACAGCTATAATAGTATCTGGTGTAATTTAAGCAGAACAAGATTGAAACTCTGACAGTGTTCCTGGAAACAGAAGATCCTATTATTGCCAACAGTTTGAAATCTTCAACTGCTCACATTTTTCAAACTGCTTTGCCAAATAGCTAAAAATGATGCAAGTCTGCATTATTTCAAGTCGTATTTTTGATGTTCTTTATGAGAGGGGTTACCTCTGGCCCATGTCCAAATGGATGGGAAAACGCTAGCAAAATATAGTAGAAATATCTGTAGTGCTTAGATATTGAAGGGGAGACCAGGCTAATGTATTTCAGGTATAAATCACCCACATGAGCTGCCTTATTGCTCTTTCTCTGGAACCACACTGCCTTCAGCTTCTCTAAGACGGGCTTAGACTATACAGAGCTTCATTATTCAGTAGATTAGGCCTCTGATGAGAAGAGCTGTGGTTTTTGTCTGAGATGAGCCATGTTGGCGTTTGGTGCTGTGTTAATATGTATAATTACAGAACAGAGCCTGAGGGGAAAGGGCAATTCTAAAATAAATATTTTCCAATAAAAGAATCTTCAAAGGAACTTTTAGTTCTGATTCTTTGCTCTTGTTCTATTCTCTCAAGAAATATAACTATTTGTCCTTTAGTTTTTCACTCAAAACTGATTCAAGGCTTAAGAAATGACTTCTGATCCCACTCGGCTGACCCTGTCCACAGGGAGAGCCAGGGGAGTAGGGAGCAGGACATTCCGTGGTCCCTTTGGAGAGAAGACAGCTGGTTTGGAATTCTCACAGCAAGGACTGGAGGAAGGTGGGTCCAGTCGGGAGAGGTTGGCCCACTCCTCCCTCCAGCGCCTGACATGACTCACGTCCCCACCAGACTAGAGGAAGGAGCCCTGACCGGGCCAAACGGAGAGATGAAGTGCCCCCAACCTCCCCCCAGGGGGCTTCTCAGCTGGCACTAGAGCAGGAGACGCAGGAGACGGAGGTTCGATCCCTGCATCAGGAAGATCCCCTGGAGGAGGAAATGGCAGCCCACTCCAGTGTTCTTACCTGGAGAATCCCATGGGCAGAGGAGCCTGGTGGGCTACAGTCCATGGGGTCACAAAGAGTCGGACACAGCTGAGCCAGTAAGTGCGCACGCGTGCACACACACACACACACACACACACACACACACACACACCCTCCCTCCAGTCCCCTAGGCTCCTCTTCCGGCATCAAAGGCTCTAAGCAGTCTTCCTGTCTCCTTATTCAAAACTGATTCTTTGCTTGTTCACTCACACAACCACAGGGGCCTAGGTACATAGGCAGAGAGCAAAGCCGTAAAATAAGGAGGGAGGCTGCAGAAAGGTAATCCTGAAACTCAGCCTTCCATGTCAGTTGCTAAGTCACCAGGAGACATTCCAGAGACCCTCACTGGGACCATGGGTCAACACAGGTAACCCGCCTAAGGACTGTTTCAGGTTGAGCTTGTGAGGAACAATAGTTCCTTATTATGAAAGGAGGGAACTGGATCGGGTCACTGTTGACTTTTCCGACTCTGCACATTGATTCTCCAGCCCCAGCAAGCCTTTGGGTAACCGCAGTTCTGGCTGACATCATGACTGCAACCTCGTGAGAGAGCCTGGGCCCAAAGCACCAGCGAAGCTGCTCCTGATCCAGAAAAAAAGTATTACTTTTAAGCTGCTAAACCTGGGGGACCATTCGATATGCAACGATAGATAATTAATATACCGGGCGTGTGACGAAAGGCAGAACCACTGTGGCCACAGCCCAGAAACGCGGTGCCACCTTCACGCACCAGACTTGCCTTGAGAAGCCGACTGCGTCACTGTGCGCACGCGTGCTTAGCTGCTCAGCCGTGTCTGACTCCGTGCGACCCCGCGGACTGTAGCCCGCCAGTCTCCCCTGACCGTGGGATTCTCCAGGCAAGAATACTGGCGGGTTGCACGCCCTCCTCAGGGGATCTTTACCTCCCACCAAATCCACGGGTTGTCTTGCCTTCTCAGGATTTAACTTGCCAAAGCTCTGAGAGTGTGAGGGGAGAGCAACCGTTCCAACCTACGCTGCAGTCTGCAGGCCAGCAGAACCAAATGAAGGTGAACAGAGGGTCCGGGTGAGCAGATCTGGAGAGAGTGGTGCGCATCCTTTTTTCCAGTTCTCAAGGTCGTGGATGCCTGTTCTCAAGTGGTTCTCTAAATACGATGCCAAGAACTGGAAGAGGCTGGACTTTTCCACAGTACGTCATTTTAAGCCCCACTCCCACCACACCCTTTGGCTACATCAGGTAGTCAGCCTTACAAAAAATTCTACAAAAGTTATCCATCCAAAACTCTTATCACTCGGTGTGACTCCTAACATCTCCTGCAATAGTGTTGATAAAAAACTTTATATAATGACCTATTTCACCTCTGTAGCCCACGCTATTTTGAGAATTTGACAAGAGTATTCGCAGATGTCCATAGTTAATTTACTCACTGGGATCAATTTATTTCCGAAGCTCGCCTGGGCCTGCCAGGGGCACCGAATGGGCCTGACGCATGAACAGCAGCACTCAGCCGTGTCTAGGTCAGCGTTGTCCGGATTTCCAAGTCACCCAGAGTCTTGGCAACAACCCCAAACGTCATTTTCCCAAACACAGATCAAGGAACTTCTCCCAAAAGACTGAACTCCAAGTGGAAAAACAAATATAGAATATAAGCAGGGGAGGGAATGTAGTCCCCACCCTCGAAAAGGATTTGTAGAAATTAGTGCCAGATATTTCATGAAAGCCCAGTAAACCAAAATGTTAGGGAAAGTACCGAAGAGTGTTACACGTCTTGCTGAAAGAACAGAGGTTCTTGGAAGGCTTTTTTGCACTACTTTTGCAAAAGATTGTTGCAGATTTTATTAGTCTACATTTAGAACACATGAAAATTAGGAGTGAGATGTAGGTCTAAATATCTGTGCTCAAGCTTCCAGTTCTTTGGCACCTGCTTGTGACTTGGCAGACAGCAATGGGGAGGGTACAGAGCAGGCTGAAGTCCCTAAGAGGTCCTCGACAGACGACATCTCCAGGACAGCTTGACTGGCCAGCAGCCCATGATCCCCAGCAGCCGGAGCATCTAACTCTGACAGAACCTGTGTTGCTAAAGAGTTGGGGTTCCCCCAGGAACGTGGTCGTAACAAGCAATCAGAAATGGGGTGTGCTTTCTCGAAACTAGATGAGAACGAATGTCTTTGACGCTGCAGAAATAGGCAGCCCTAACAAAGCGCGGGGCTGACTGGGCCCCTCGCAAGCAGAGGCGCACTGCTTTTCTGATTCCAGTTCACTTTTCCATAACCTGGGGGCCCTCTCTGCGACTTGGATAAGTGGCAATAATATAGGTTCTCGTTCCTACAGGTGGATACCACATGGTGTGGGAGGGGAATACAGAAATGACTCACAGACTCTCTGAGGGTAAGCTGTTTTTGAGTCAAAATGGATCTAACCCAAATTGCACCATTGAGTCAACTGTTACCTTTGATCTTTTTAGGTACAGAAACCCAGAAATTTGCCTCTGGGCAAAGCCAAGGCTAGCATCATTATCCCTTTGATATACTACCGTCTTCTGAAAGTCAGCTCACTTGCTAGGCTGCCCCAGCCACACTTCACTGCTTCTTTCCTGTGGTAAGCAGACTTCAAACGGACTCAACACAGGTCCACAGCAATGAATCCCTCCGATGCTCTTCCTGAAGCGCACCAGGCAGGTGGGCCCAACAGCAGACAAACGGCCCTGGGGACCCCCAACAGCGCCCCCAACAGCGCTCCCATACCCAGCAATATTAGCTGGAGATACTTATGGAAAGTAAGTATCATTTGTAATGATGTAAACCCCTTCTCTAACCACTGATGCAGGGGGAAGTTAAGAACTAGCAGGCCGAGAGTGGAAAGCTCTCTCCAGGTGTTTGAAGGATAAACAGGACCCCAGAAAGGGTCACAGCGTATACAGAGGCGTGAGTTAAGAGCCGCCCAGACACATTTTATGTGGCTTCACAGTTTTTCCAAGGGCAAAACTGAATCAGAAAGCGCAGCCTCCAGAGGACATGGCGATGGGGAGCCTACGCCGAAGGCTCCTTCGCACTGTCTCTCCTGGTTGGGGAAATGACTTCATTGACAAGTCACCTTCAGTTACGTCAGGAGTTTCAGGGACAGGGAGACAGAGCAACAGAATTTCAAAGGGACTAAAAGGCAGCGTTCCTTGGGACGCACTCCCAGTTCTGTCACTGACTCACCAGGTGATTTTATTACTCCCATTGTTGCTAGGGCTATTTTATTGAAGATTGATACAGCACTTAGATTTGGAGGTCAATCTAGGACCTCTCCTTGCTTTGGTATCTAAATTAAATGTAGAACTTTCTTTGAAATACAATTAGGGAGAAAGGCAGATATGAAGGTTATAAAATCTAAGAGAAGCAGAGTTCGGAATTTTGATGAATAATCCTCCTTTTTTAAAAAGCTTAACTTTTGGAGGTGAAATTCATGTAACAAAATTTACCATTTCAAAGTGAACTGCCGTTTAGAACATCCACAGCGCTGTACAGCCACCAGCTCTGTCTAGTTCAGAACATCCCCCCGCCCTCCAGAGTGAATCCCCACCCCCGGGGAACCGTCACTCCTCTCTCTCCCCTCCCTCCACTCCCTGGCGACCTCCGAGCTGCGTGCTGCGTCTAGGATGTGCCTTTTCTAGGTGTTTCAGGGAAACGGCGTCATAAGCCATGCCCCATTTGGGGTCTGGCGCCTCTCGCTTAGCACCGGTGTCTGAGTTCACCGCGTGGTGATGCGCATCAACGCTCCGCTCACTTTCGCGGCTGAGTCCTGCCCCACCGCGTGCTGGCGTCTTGCGCAGCTTGTCCTTCCAGCCATCTGTAGACAGACATTTGGGTTATTTCTGCCTTTGGACGATTGTGCTCCTCCCTTCATAAGTTCTATCCTCCACCCTCCACCCCCCTCCCCACATACCCCGAACTTTCTCTTTTCTTTTCTGTATATCTCCCACAAGACCCTAGAGACGCAGGGTCGGTCCCTGGGTCAGAAAGATCCCCTGGAGGAGGATACGGCAACCCACTCCAGAATCCTTGCCTGGAAAAGTTCATGGATAGAGGAGTCTGGAGGGCTATGAGTCTGTGGGGTCACAAGAGTCAGACACGACTGTGCACACAGCCACAAACCCCTTTGCAAAGACAGACATTAACGTTAGCTTATCTCCAGAGGCTTTTCTGCAGGGCTGAGAACAGAAGAGAGGGTGTGGGTAAGAAATTGAGAAAGAAGAAGAGTTTGGGAACGAAGGACAGAGGAAGAAGGGATGGGTGGGGGATGCTTGGGGACACACTGGAGAAGCTGGAGGCACAGGGCACAGTCTGGTGAGGAGCAGTTTGGATGAGTGGCCCCGCTCTGTCTGCAGGGCTCTGCCCACGCTTCCTCAAAGAGGCTGAGAAGGCTGGCGGAAAGGTCACTTAACGCTTTTTCTTCTGGTGCCCTCAGGAGAACATTATCCAAAAGTCTGGTGTTTTAAGCCCCGTCAGGATTTTTTTCCTTCCAAATTTCTCTGAGTATTGTTAGTCTAGATATTTTCATGAAAGAATAACAGGTTGAATGCATTTGAATCCTAAGAGAATCTTTCAGAAGGAGAACAAAACATCAGAACAATATTTCAGTAACAGCTAACTGGGGAAACAGTGGAAACAGTGTCAGACTTCATTTTTCTGGGCTCCAAAATTACTGCAGATGGTGATTGCAGCCATGAAATTAAAAGACGCTTACTTCTTGGAAGGAAAGTTATGACCAACCTAGATAGCATATTCAAAAGCAGAGACATTACTTTGCCAACAAAGATCTGTCTAGTCAAGCCTACGATTTTTCCAGTGGTCACGTATGGATGTGAGAGTTGGACTGAAGAAAGCTGAGCACCCAAGAATTGATGCTTTTGAACTGTGGTGTTGAAGTTCAAGACTCTTGAGAGTCCCTTGGACTGCAAGGAGATCCAGCCAGTCCATCCTAAAGGAGATCAGTTCTGGGATTTCTTTGGAAGGAATGATGCTAAAGCTGAAACTCCAGTACTTTGGCCACCTCATGGGAAGAGTTGACTCACTGGAAAAGACTCTGATGCTGGGAGGGATTGGGGGCAGGAGGAAAAAGGGATGACAGAGGATGAGATGGCTGGATGGCATCACCAACTCGATGGATGTGAGTTTGAGTGAACTCCAGGAGTTGGTGATGGACAGGGAGGCCTGGCGTGCTGCAATTCATGGGGTCGCAAAGAGTTGGACACGACTGAGCTACTGAACTGAACTGAGGAAAATATTGGTATCTCTTTTCTTTGGTGTTTCCCCATTAAAGGAATTGTTCAGTTAGTTTTAAACTAAGGACCAGCTATTCCTGCCACTGGCAAGATGACTGTAATTCATCTTTCTGGAAAAGGAAAAAACAAACTGACTTTAAAATAAGCCAAACCGAAGCATCAGCCCATAGAGAAAAGTGAGGTACATCTGTGAATATGACCCACGTTTTCTTAGTTAATATTAAAAGAACGAAGATATATATATTTTTAAAGGCAAGGGAGAGGGTACAGGTTTTTCTTCACTTTTGCTAACATGTGTATTACCAAAACCAATCCTGTTTCTCCAAACTGTTTTCAAAGTTTGTGAAGATGCTGTTTGGGTAGCATAAGACCCGGAGGCCTGACACAGTTAAGCAACTCAGCCTGCCAACCTGTCTGGGAAAGAAGGTGTAAGTACCACTCTTCCTAAAGCCTAAAAGTCCTTTCTTGGCAAACTTACTCCTTTTTGTCATCTTTAGGGTCATGAGTGCTTTGAAAGCAAGCAGTGGGCAAAGCTGGTCACAAAGTAGAGGGCCAACAGAGAGGGCGGAGTTTAAACAAGAACATCAGTTTGATGGAGCAAAGTCCAAAACGCATCCGAAATGAAGCCAGACAGGAAGATCACTTGCTAATTTCAATTTGGTATCCTGGACACCTATTCCAACATTGAGCAGTATTTTTCTTTTCCATCGTCAATGTGTGTGTGTGTGTGTGTGTGTCTGTGTGATAATTTCTATATTTAATTTAAAAAGTACCTTTGGCACTTGTCCAAATGAGAAGCCCAAATTCTTCACTGCAGATCAAAAAACAGATACAATAGAAATCTCTGATACTAAAAAAGGTACAGTAGCAATTTTTGCTTTAAAAGGAACCTATCTTTGCTAAAAAACACAGTGGCAATCTTTGATGCTAAAAAGGTACAGTGGCAATCTCCAATGCTAAGGATGATACAGTGGCAATCTTTGAGGCTGTGATTGGTAATTATCTCAGCAACCTGACATCAAAATCCTGTGAGATATTTTCTCAAGGCCCAAGGAGAAGGAGCTAAGTGATAGCTGGATTCCATATAAACAGAATTATGTCTTTTCTTGGGACAGAATGTTTGTTGCAAATAGCAGGATCTACCAGTTCTTAACTCAAAACCCAGCATTTAAATTCCAAGGAGATGAAATAAAAGAGGCTTTATTTAAAAAAAAAAAAAAAACAGCTAAACCACAAACTGGCTGATAGCCAGAAGATGCAAAACTGATTTTCAGAGTGTGGCCCCCGAACTGGCCATGCCAGCAGAAGCGTCACCTGCGAAATTCTCTGCCCCCTCGCCAGACGGGCTGCGTCAGAAACTCTAGGAGTGGGACGCCGGGGAAACTGTTTCAGCAAGCCCTCCAGGTTACGTTGATGCCTGCTACATTTAGAAAACTCCTGATGTAAAAATGAATGGTTGCTCTTGATTTGATGCCTAGGTTCTTAATAATTTGTGTATTTATTCAACGGGAGGATGCTCTTTTCATCAGGAGTATTTGAATATTAAAAGCAGAATCTACCCAAATGACCAGCTGTGTTGACTGTTTTTTATTCAAGGCTAAGCGTGTTTTCATAAGGACGTTTGGAGGTGCAAACGTGATCTACACATTGTGAGAAGGAGAGGAGCCCAGCAATGTAATGGGGCCAGAGAGGGCTTTGCTGCTGAGACAGCTGGCACTGGAGAAGCAGCCTGCAGCATTTACATATTAAACGTGGCCATTTTCCCTCTGGCCCAGCAGCTGTGGGAAAAGGGAAGTTCAGAGAGAAATATACAGGACCAGGGGAAGGGGCTTGTTTCCAGCAGGGAAGTTTAGTTTTTGCTTTAATAGCAGCACTTTGTTCTGCTGTTTGTTTGTTTTTTTAATGTATTGATTCTCACATATATTTTAACAGGTAACATTTTGGAGAAATTTAGGAGACTCAGTAAAGCAATGTAAATAATATTTCACAATCTCATACCTAGATAAAACAACTGCTCAAATTTTTATGAGTTTCTTTACAGTCTTCTTTCTTTGTGCTTTTAAAAAATTTAAAACACACTTTTTCCAGCCTTACCGAGATATTTTGACATGTAACACTGTGAAGGTTTAGGGTGCACAATGTGATCATTCGGTACAATAAATATTACAAAGCTGTTATCCCAGTAAGGTGAGTTAATATAATCACCATCTCGAACAGTGTGTGTGTGTGCTGAGGACTTTCAAGATCCACTCTTTCAGTAAGTTTCAAACGTATACTGCAATACTGGTAGCTCTAGTCACCGCACCATACCCTGGATGCCCAGAACCTGCTCACGTGGTACCTGGAGGCCTTTGACTGCCTTCACTCACTTCTCCCAGCCCCTGCCCTTGGCAACTGGAAGTCTACGCTCTGTTTCTTTGAGTTTTTTTCTTTAGATTCCACATATAAGTGAGATCATGCAGTGTTTGTCTTTCTCTGACTTATTAGCATAAAGTCCTCAAGTTCCATCTGTGTTGTCTCAAATGGCAGGACTCCATTCTGTTTTTGTGGCTGAATAATGTTCTATTTCTTATTTATTCACTGATAGTCACTTGGGTTGTCTCCACATCTTGGCTAATCTTGTAAATAATGTGGCAAGTAATTTGGCTACAAGCAGTCACTGTCTAAAACAATACAGTCAGAATAAATGGCCCCTTCCAGCTACGGTAAACAGAGGAGTGTCTGTATTCTTGCCCCATGGAGAGAGGAGCCTGGCGCATCCAACTCTTTGTGACGCAAGGACTGTAGCCCGCCAGGCTCCTCTGTCCACGGGGATTCTCCAGGCAAGAACACTGCAGCGGCTTGCATGCCCTCCTCCAGGTTATCTTCCCAACCCAGGGCTCAAACCCAGGTCTCCCACATTGCAGGCAGATTCTTTACTATCTGAGCCGTCAGGGAAGCCCAAGAATGCTGGAGTGGGCTGCCATGCCCTCCTTCAGGGGGTCTTCACAACCCAGGGATTGAACCCAGGTCTCCCGCATTGCAGGCGGATTCTTTACCATCTGAGCCACCAGGGAATTCCAAACAGAAGAGCAGACACAGCAAAAGGAAACAAAGTTAGAAAAGAATCAAGAAATCTATCCCTAAAGGTGAGCAGAGGTGGGGCAAGTAGCGAGGAACTGTGATCAAGCTTCAGAACTCGCAGTCAAGGGGCCAACGTCAAGCCCTTTCAGCTCAGTTCAGTTCAGTCGCTCAGCCGTGTCCAACTCTTTGCGACCCCATGAATCACAGCACGCCAGGCCTCCCTGTTCATCACCAACTCCTGGAGTTCACTCAGATTCACGTCCATCGAGTCCGTGATGCCATCCAGCCACCTCATCCTAGGTCGTCCCCTTCTCCTCCTGCCCCCAATCCCTCCCAGCATCAGTCTTTTCCAATGAGTCAACTCTTCCCATGAGGTGGACAAAGTACTGGAGTTTCAGCTTTAGCATCATTCCTTCCAAAGAAATCCCAGGGCTGATCTCCTTCAGAATGGACTGGTTGGATCTTCTTGCAGTCCAAGGGACTCTCAAGAGTCTTCTCCAACACCCCAGTTCAAAAGCATCAATTCTTTGGCGCTCAGCCTTCTTCACAGTCCAACTCTTACATCCATACATGACCACAGGAAAAACCATAGGCTTGACTAGACGGACCTTTGTTGGCAAAGTAATGTCTCTGCTTTTGAATATGCTATCTAGGTTGGTCATAAGTTTCCTTCCGAGGAGTAAGCGTCTTTTAATTTCATGGCTGCAGTCACCATCTGCAGTGATTTTGGAGCCAAAAAATAAAGTGTGAGACTTACCCTTGGAGCACATACAGACCAACAAAGGGAAAGTCTAAAGAACAGTACAAAACGTAACCTCAGTTTAGCCCAGCCCAGGGGAAAGCGAAATAAAGGAAAACAGGTGCACGCGAGGTGAATTAAAATAAATTGGTATCTCCGACTGGACAATGCACAGGGATGCTAGGGCAAAAGCAAATGAGAAAGAACAGCGGCAACGACGGCGCCAGTGAGCACAGGGCCTCTCAGCAGGGGCAGGGGGGAGACGTGCCCCTCGGACACACTCGGCCACACTCTCGGTTGTCTCGGGGGTTGAGGCCGAGGAGGCTGCCCCCCAGTCTACAACGCACGAAACAGGCCCGCCTCAAAGGAGTGTCGGACCCCCAAGGGCAACAGTGCCCAGGTTGAGAAACCGTAAGAAGTATTGGGAATAGCTTTGTGTATGCAAAGATGGTAAAAAATAAAGCCTGGCCCCCCCTTTGCTCATTCTTCAAGAAGTCACTCCGCTATTCCAAACTCTGGGTGACCTCTGGCAGCTTCCAGAGCGCCTGGCCCCCACGGCCCTTCAGGGTCAGCGTCTCGTACTGCAGGGATCCGTGCGCTCTTTCCTACCCCCCGCCCCACAGGACGACGAGTGCACCAGTTAGGAAAGACTTGTGTGCGTCTCTTTGTATTCTTTATCGTGTTGTAAATATTTGGTAATTGTGAGGTGAGTGGGTGAGTGATGAATGGATGGGAATGAGGCGCTACATAGAGACCTATGTCTTGAAGAAGTGTGTCTGTCAACTGTAACATTTATCTGTGAGCAGCACCTTAATCCAGGTCGTGTTTAGCTTATAAGGTAGACCCAGCCAAAGCAGCAACGTTACAATCAGATGGTCGAGTTCAGGGCAGGAGTTCCCATACCAGTCACACCTAAATGAGATCCTAGTTCTTAACCGAAAGCTGTGGAGTTAAAGGCATTTGATGCAAATGATCAAAAGAACATTACAGGTAGCGTTCTATATTCACAGATAACATCATCTATAATTTAAACATGTTTTACCTCCATGGATTGTTACTTCATTACAAATATCTCTCCATGCTGAGCTGGCAGAAATCTCTGACCACCAGGGTCAGCAGTTGTCTTGAACCTCCCGGCGGCTCTGAACGTGTTCATCGCGGGCCGCTGTCTCCGTGGATCTTGTGCTGACCGGCCTTCCCCTTCTCTAGCAGGCGGTTGCTCTTCTGTGGCCATAACATTGATGAAACTGTGCCTCTGCAGGAGACCCATCTGGATTCACGGATTTCCAGGCTCGCACCTTTACAAGCGAGGTTCCTGTGGACATTATAGTCCTTGCATCCCTGGGCCCAAGTCTGAGAGTTCCCTGGAAGTGAATTGTGAGCTGTAATCATCTTCCACTTTACCAGTTATTCCCAAATTGCTCTCAAAGTAGTTGTAACAGTTTACGCTCCTACCAGTAATACATGAGCTTTGCTATTGCTTCACATCACACTCCTACTGTACGTGGCACAGTCGGACTTTGAACTTTTGCCTTTCTGCCGAGTGAAATGATGCCACAATGTTGCTTTCATTTTCATTTTCCTGGTAGCAGATCAGGGAAAGCACCCTTCCATGCTTATCCGTCAGTCTAATCTCCTTTTTCCTGTCATTGCCATTTGTAGCATCTTTCTTTTTTTCATCTCTAGCAAGTTGGAAGTTATAAATTATGTTTCAACTTTTTAATTTTTGAAAACATACATGTTTAGCCATACAATTGGCTAGCATAACCAAAAGTTATTCAATATTCCATCCCCCTCCCAAGAACCCCAAGAACCTGAATATACTTCAAGTATTATTGAACACCCTCTTCCACCATGTAATTGCTTTCTAGTCTTACACTTTTACCTGTTTTTAAACAATGTTTTAAACTTTTAAAACTTTAAACTTTTTAAGTGAAATTTTCAGACACTTATTAGCAAGTTCTGGATTCCTCATTATTTCATTCATCCCCTGCATTCCCTGGTGTTTCTTTTTTGTTCTTGCTGAATACTTAACGGTTACTTTATTGAGGAATTATTTCATAAAATGTCTTTCTTTGCCCTGCAGCCTTGGAAGATAATTCAGCTGGCATAAGACTCCAGGTTGAGGTATTTGTCCAGCACTTGGCTCCTCGGGTCCTTCTTAGGTGATGAGAATCCAGCCGTCAGTCGTCTCCTCCTGGGTGGTCCGTCTTTCCTCACTGAGAGCTTTGGACATTTAGCTTTATCCCTTGCAGTTTCACTAGGATTATCACTGCCTTTCAGGTTTCATGCGTACAGTACACTTTGGGGCGTCCTTATTTTCACTGAGTCCTAATAATTACTTGCTCCCTGTTCCCCTAGATTAAAGGGTTCTGCAAACTTTTTTGTCAAGAACTGGATCATCAATATTTTAGACTTTCTGTCACATCTTCTGTCACATTTTCTTCTGGTTTTTTAACGACTTTTCAAACATGTAAAAATCACTTTTAACTCAGAAGTTACACAACAATTTGCCAGCTTCCATCCTAAAACCCCAGTCAGAACAGCCCAAGCCACCAGCACACCCTGTCCCTACTCTTCACCTCCATCCCCAGTCACTCCAGCTTCCTACTCAAGAGCACACACACACGCCTACATGTGTGCACGCGTGTTTCCACACTGGCATAGGCTGCATCCTGGTTGCCACGAGTTAGCTTGGATGAGCTGAAAGCTGGGGTTTCTGTAGGAATGGAACCCCGACTTCCAGGACGGTGGTTCCACACATGCACCACAGGGAGACATCGTGGCCTAGAGCAGTGCTTCCCATACAGTCAGAAACGCAGGGACTTCCCTGGGGGTCCAGCGGTTAACAGTCCACTTGCCAAAGCAGGGGACACAGGTTCAGTCCCGGGTCTGGGGAGATGCCACACGCCGTGCCACCGCAGCTACTGAGCCCCAGCGCCCTGGAGAAGCCTGCTTCCCGCGAGCAAGAGTAGCTCCCGTCGCTGCAAGTAGAGAAATAGAAAAAGACCTCTCACAGCAACAAAGGTCCATAGCAGCTAGAAGAGTTGCAAAAGCAGAGGGGGGTGCGTTTGGATTGTTACCCGGGATGTGCATATACAAATACATGCCTGTTTGAAACAGGAATTCCATGACGCAGCACCTCCCCTTACCCCGGGCAAGGCGCTTTGATGTTTCTCTCATCCATTCTATTGCACTTCATTATTGTTAAAAAGGCTGTCACCACTCACTAAACTGCTTTTATGTCCCACTAATTAGTTTTGGCTTTCAGTTTGAAAAACAGGGATGGAGAATACTCTTTTCAGAACATGGGGAGTTAGAGTTTTGTGTACTGACCTGGGACTCTAACCGTCATTTATAACATTGTTTCACTGCAGAAATGTATCCCTGTTTCTTAAAAACTAGATTAGAAACCAATTTGGGGAATTCAATCCATCTGTAAACTGGGGACTGCCTCGCTCTAAATCAGGGACATTTTTATATTAGGAGTTCATTTAGACCAAGAAAGAAGACGCTGACAACCTTCTTAAAGTAATTCCAGAACAACTGTCTGCTCAGGAACAGAGCTTATCAGGGAGTAGTCAACCTTAGCATTTATGCAGCTGCTTTTCCCTTTGAAAAAGAACTTAATTTGAACTTCCAACAACAGCACTGACGCGATTCATGTTCCCATAACGTCTGGACTGGAAATTACTTTAATGTATTTGTTCAGCTCAGTTCACTTCAGTCGCTCAGTCGTGTCTGACTCTGCGACCCCACAGACTGCAGCACGCCAGGCCTCCCTGTCCATCACCAACTCCCAGAGTTTACCCAGACTCATGGCCATCGAGTCAGTGATGCCATCCAGCCATCTCATCCTCTGTTGTCCCCTTCTCCTCCTGCCTTCGGTCTTTCCCAGCACCAGGGTCTTTTCAAATGAATAAGTTCTTTACATTCGGTGGCCAAAATATTGGAATTTCAGCTTCAGCATCAGTCTTTCCAATGAATATTCAGGACTGATTTCCTTTAGGATGGACTGGCTGGATCTCCTTGCAGCCCAAGGGACTCTCAAGCGTGTTTTCCCACACCACAGTTCAAAAGCATCAATTCTTCTGCATTCAGCTTTCTTTATAGTCTAGCTCTCATATTCATACATGACTACTGGAAAAACCATAGCTTTGACTAGACGGACCTTTGTTGACAAAGTAATATTTCTGCTTTTTAATATGCTGTCTAGGTTGGTCATAACTTTTCTTCCAGGGAGTAAGCATCTTTTAATTTCATGGCTGCAGTCACCATCTGCAGTGATTTTGGAGCCCAAGAAAACAAAGTCTGTCACTGTTTCCACTGTTTCCCCATCCATTTGCCATGAAGGGATGGGACCGGATGCCATGATCTTAGTTTTCTGAATGTTGAATTTTAACCCAAGTTTTTCACAAACTTTCAGTTTCATCAAGAGGCTCTTTAGTTCTTCTTCACTTTCTGCCATAAGGGTGGTGTCATCTGCATATCTGAGGTTTGTAAAGCCAAACCCCGGGGGCCATGACTGGCGGCCCTTCCTCTCCCTCCCGCCGCCTGCGAGGGGAAATCCCAACGGAAGGCGAAATCCCAACGGAAGGCGCCTCCCAGATCCCGGGGACCAAGGACAGCGCAACTCGCCAGCTAAAGCCGCCCCACCCCAGCCACGTAGAAGGAACTGTCAGCCCGAGACGCCTCGGCCTGGTGACCCACCCGAACCCCCGTCCATCTAGCCTGACCATCCCTCACAACAAACATATAAAAACCACCCCCAACACGGTCTGGGCGCGGACTTCCTCGACCTGCCTCGCTCGGGTCCGGGAACCCCGCCCGGGAGCACTTCGCCATTAAAAAGCCTGTTAGACACTCTTGGTGTCCTGGTCTTTTACCTAACAAGGTTATTGATATTTCTCCAAGCAATCTTAATACCAGCTTGTGCTTCATCCAGCCCAGCATTTCTCATGATATACTCTGCATGGAAGTTAAATAAGCAGGGTGACAATATACAGTTTTGACATACTCCTTTTCCTACTTGGAACCAGTCTGTTGTTTCAGGTCCAGTTCTAACTGTTGTCTCTTGACCTCCATACAGATTTCTCAGGAGACAGGTCAGGTGGTCTGATATTCCCATCTCTTGAAGAATTTTCCACAGTTTCTTGTGATCCACACAGTCAAAGGTTTGGCATAGTCAATAAAGCAGAAGTAGATGTTTTTCTGGAACTCTCTTGCTTTTTCCTTGATCCAGAGGATTTTGGCAATTTGATCTCTGGTTCCTCTGCCTTTTCTAAATCCAGCTTGAACATCTGGAAGTTCATGGTCCACGTACTGCTGAAGCCTGGCTTAGANTTGATCCAGAGGATTTTGGCAATTTGATCTCTGGTTCCTCTGCCTTTTCTAAATCCAGCTTGAACATCTGGAAGTTCATGGTCCACGTACTGCTGAAGCCTGGCTTAGAGAATTTTGAGCCTTTGCTAGCGTGAGAGATGAGTGCAATTGTGCGGTAGTTTGAGCGTTCTTTGGCGTTGCCTTTCTTTGGGGCTGGAATGAAACCTGACCTTTTCCAGGATGTGATTTGCAGCTGCCTGCCAGGTTTCCTTAGACCTACTAGTTTTTGTTCCTACAGTTCCAGCTGTGTCTCAGGTAAGATCTTTCCCATCCTAACTGGTCTTGATGGGAAGAAAAGTCAAGCAGTTTGGGAAGTATTTCCCCAAACTTCATCAATGCTACACTCAGGATCTTTCAGAGTATCATTAGGAATGACAGAATTTGGCCTTATTTTTGAGGGGTTTACAAACTTTTTTTTCTATGTAAATATGAACAACAGTATAATCCAATAAACCATGTATGCATCAGTAGTTATCCTCAGGCTTCTTTTAGAGGTCTATGAATTAATCGTTTATGCAATTATTTCAGGAGATACTGGTGTTTGGAAGTATGTGGCTGTATCCTACCAATTTTCATCCATTTAAAAAGGTATTCTACCATCACGTACTTTTTCTGCCCCTTGAAAATAAAACTAAGTATCCCTTCAAGTGGATGGCTCAGATGGTAAAAAAAAAAATCTGCCTGCCATGCAGGAGACCCAGATCCAACCCCTGGGTTGGGAAGATTCCCTGGAGAAGGAAATGACTACCCACTCCAGTCTTCTTGCCTGGAGAATCCCATGGACAGAGGAGCCTGGCGGGCTACTGTCCATGGGGTCACAAGGAGTCGGACACGACTGAGCAGCTAACACTTTTACTCTCACTTTTCACTTTCATCCCTTCAAGTTGTTCAGCAGAAGGATAAATAGCTTCTATCTGAAGTTTCAACTCAGAGAGACGCAAAATGCAGTGTCGAGCACGCGATAAGCCGCTCAGTGGACGGCAGTTTTCTTTCTCTTTTGTTTTGTTGCTGCAGATTCTGATTTCATTTTTTCTTCCCCTTTTATTGAGATGTAATTAACACACAGCACTGCTTATGTTTAAGGTGCGCAGCCTCACCGTTTGACTTAAATGCATCTTAAAATGATTCTCACGAGTTTAGTGAACAGCCTTCATCTCATATAGATACAAAATTAAAGACAGAAAGCTGTTTTTCTTCCTTGAGAACTCAAGATTTACTCTCTTAGCCATTTCTGTATAATTTTATCACGTTGGACATCACATCCCTAGGTGGCGCTAGTGGTAATGAACCCACCTATCGCTTCAGGAGCCAGGAGAGGTGGGTCGGGAGGTCCCGAGGAGGAGGCAATGGCCGCCTCTCCAGTCTTCTTGCCTGGAGAATCCCACGGACAGAGGAGCCAGCCTGGTGGGCTACAGCCCATGGGGTCGCAAAGAGTCAGACAGGACTGAAGCGCCTGGGCACGCACGCACGTTCCCGCCCTTCCGCTTCCTTATCTTACTGCCGGGAGTCTGTGATTTTTGCAGCCTCTCCTGGGACTTCAATTCCAGCTGGGGCCCTGAGCACTGGTGTTTGCTTTCCGCCCCTCACTCTGCCCCTTTGCACCACATTGCCTCCTTCCGTTGAGATCCAGTCACATGGTGGTAAAGGGATAAATCCATAATGACACAGAGACTGGGAAAGGGACAGCCACTGGACACGGCAGTGGAGGAAAGGCCAGTGCTGACTGACCGCAACACCGCCAGCCTGCAGGATCAGAAAGGGAAATAAAGGGAACTGGGCATAGAGAAAAGAGGTGGCTAGGGACGGTCTTCCTCTGGCGAAAAAGCCCTGACTTTGGAGCTGCAACAAGAAACAATAAACCTAGCACACAGTGTGGAAACAGGACTGGTCCTCAGACCTGGAGCATCCATTCATGGAAGACCTCAGCATGATCCCAGAACCACATGCAGTGTTATCCCCTTTGACTTGATGTAGAGTACATTAAGAGCGGGGGTTTTGGAGGAATACTGTCTGGATTTAAACCCCAGTTCTGTCTTATCGAGGTGGCAATTAAGTAAAGACAAGGGGGTGGAACATGGGCCTGTCCGGAGGAAAGGCAGGGGGATCCAGAAATGCAAGGAAGTCGGGGCAGGAGGAAGCCCTGTGTGTTAGGGGGAGCAGGCATGTCTTTCTTTGGGGGAAAGTGATACGAGGTGAACCAGACACCGCGCTTGAAGCCACTGGAGAAAATAAAGTGACATCAAAGTTTAAGAAGGATCGATGAATAGGCAGTGTGTGAGGAGGCAAAGTCAGCACCCTGTTTGAAGATGCCCAGGTCGCCAGAGACGAGGACTGTTCAGAGCGGCTAACAGGGTTCCGTGCACAGAGGAGCCCGGCAGGTTGCGGTCTGCAGGGTGGCCGAGAGTCAGACGCGACTGAGTTACTGAGCACGCAGGCTAGGGCACCACACGGGGGCGGGAGGGGAGGTGCACGCAGCATGCACGCTCCCTCAGTCGTGCCCGACTCTCTGTGGCCCCATAGACTGCAGCCCCCAAGCTCCTCTNCAACCTTCAGGAGATGCCCTACATTTGATTTCATTTAATTGTTTTTCTTCACCCAAGGGTTCCTGAGACGTGATTTCCTGTTTAAACTGAGAAGAAAAAAAGGGGGGGGGTGGTCTATGTCTCAGAATGACTGTAAAATGCTGAGTAACATGGAAGGAATGTGAAATGCTCTGACCTTTAGAAGAGAGGCTTCTTTCTTATGAGGGACAGGAGATTTTATTATACTTGATAGCCCCTGGCAAGAAAGAGGAAAGGAATTGACTGTGCTACAGCCAAGGTCCTAGTCTGTAAAGATTAGAAGGTGAACAGACTTGAGGTGTGAAATCCATGAGGTCTGACCCTGGCCAGGTGTTCAGTAATTCAACCCTCATCTCGCTCAGGCAAAAGAGACTTTCAAGCCTCCAACTTCTGAGAGCCTTGGGTCGAACCGGATGAAGGAAATGACGGGTTGCTAGTTTTCCATAACAACCTCCCAAAGCCACGCAGGGTGAGAAATGGCAAATGTCAGTCTCTCGTGACCCTAGGAGCGGCAAAGCCTGCTATAACACTGCTGGATAATAAAATACAAGGGGGCGAGGGGGAAGTTATCCAAAAGGGAATGGGCCGTGACGATCAAGCCTACTGGGAAAATAATCATGAAATCTTCATGAAGAGACAAGGACGTCGCAGACTCAGATGGAAGTCAAAACGTAGGGGTCCTCTCCACTCACTGAGCATGACATTAGGAAAGCTCCCTGTGCCCTGTGATGTTTCAGACTCCTCATTTGGAAAAGGGGAATAAAAATGCCCTACTTTCCTCAAAAGGTCACTCTGAAAAACATGAAATTATAAATGTGAAACCAGTTTGAATGCTCCAAAAATGCATGACCAAGATCAGGTTTAATTATTATTCAGCATATTTTTACACATGCTCATGGGACAAATATTTTCTGCAGTCCTTATTTCAGATATGACTGATTAAAAGGAATTACTAATGAAACCTGTACACACCACCATATGTAAAATAGATAATCAATAAGGACCTACTGTATAGCACAGGGAAGGCTACTCAATATTCTGTAATACNCTGCAGTCCTTATTTCAGATATGACTGATTAAAAGGAATTACTAATGAAACCTGTACACACCACCATATGTAAAATAGATAATCAATAAGGACCTACTGTATAGCACAGGGAAGGCTACTCAATATTCTGTAATACCCCATATGAGAAAATAATCTGAAAAAGGATGGATAAATGTGTATGCAAAATGGAACTGCTTTGCCGTACACCTGAAATGAACACAATATTGTAAATCAGCTTACAATATTTTAAAATACTGCAAATACTGGAAATGTATTGTGCTTAGCCACTCAGTCATATCCGACTCTTTGTGACCACGTGGACTGTAGCCCACCAGGCTCCTCTGTCCATGGGATTCTCCAGGCCAGAATACTGGAGTGGGGTGCCATTTCCTTTACCAGAGGATCTTCCCCACCCAGGGACTGAACTCACGTTTCCTGTGTCTCCCACATTGCAGGCAGATTCTTTAGCCATTGAGCCATGCTTCAACTAAAATAAAAATTTTTTTAAAGAAAGAAAAGCTGGAGAACAGTGATGTCGATGGCAGCCACAGTCTCGTCGACAGAATGTAGAGCTCCTGACTTCTGACTTCCCGTTTCCCACCCTGTCCAGGAACTTCAGGACTTTCTTCTGCAAGATGCTTCCTCTAACCTCTATTCTCATGTATCTGCAGCAATGATACCTGTTTTCAAAACGTCGGCTGCCAGTTAAAGTCCTCCAGGAAACCACCCTCTGGGATCCCCACACTCGGTTCCGCTGTCGCTTCCCATTCCCTGTCACGTCAAAGGCGACCGCTGCCAAGACAAAGGTGGGGTCTGGAGCATACGCTTCTCCCTGGGGTCTTGAGTACCAGCCAGTTTGGCATCTTATGAGACAATGAAGAGAGAGAAGACTGAATTTATTGTTCTCTGCTACCACAAAGTCTCTTGACACTTGGATTTCCAAGCCAATCTAAAAGAAACTAAGCATTAAATTCTGCTAACTATGCACCCGGCAACTTAAAAAAAATCTGTCATCCTTACAAATATCTTCTAATATTGATTATATTACATCTTTTCCCCATTGTGCTATGCTTAGTCATAAGTCGTGTCCAACTCTTTGCAACCCCATGGACTGTAGCCCTCCAGGCTCCTCTGTCCATGGGATTCTCCAGGCCAGAATACTGGAGGGGGGTGCCATTTCCTTCTCCAGGGGATCTTCCCGACCCAGGGATGGAACCCAGGCCTCCCGTGTTACAGGCAGTTTCTTTACCATTTGGGCCTCCAGGGAAGCCCATTTTCCCCCTAGGTAAATAAGAAAATCAAAGGTCCGTGCTTTAGTAACTTGAATAAGGTCACAGACCTAAGATGTATTGATAGCAGAGCCGGAACATGAACCTAGGTGGTCTGACTCAGAAATGCAAGCTCTTGCTGCTACATCACACCTTGTTTGGGAGTTTCATGTAAGAAATAGAGGCTGGGCGATGAAGCTGACACATCCGTTCCGCACTTGGCTTGCTGCTGGCCGTGCTGCTGTGGAGGAGCGTGCAAGCCGTGGCACGTCTGTCTTTCAGTGGAAATCCAGCCATCCAGGATTTGCTTCTTTTGCCAATGGTGTAGACACACACACACACACGAGCTCTCCTTTCTTTCCCTTTTCTGGTAAGCTAGCCCGATTCGCGCTGTGAATCACTCGCATTAAATCTAACGGTTTCCTCGGTGGCGGTTCCGTGAAAGTCTGAATCCCGAAGCATGGCATTGCAGACTCTCCGTGAGCCGGTCCTTTCACAATTCCTGCCTCGTCTCCCTTCACTCATTTTCCCTCACTTGCCAAAGCACCCGGCAAACCACATTAAGAACCCCTGCCTGTGGGGCCTCTATCTACATGCTTTCTTATGATGCACCTTTCAAGTAGAATGATGTTACCATCCAGGATTAGTTCTTGTCAATATTTCAAAAATCTTAATAGAAATTAAAGAGTTAACCTGAAATAATAACCTCTTAGACTAAAATATTTAGTGTTCTGGCTTTTGGCCAAAAAAAAAATACTCGGTATGGGAATATTGATTATCTTGTCTGATTAGAAATTCCGATTACCCATAATACATAGCTTTTGCTACCAGATTCAGAAGTGCCTCTTGATAAATGCAAATTTACTTATAATGACAAAGTCTTCTTGAAAGCAACATGGCTTGGGGAGGGGATAGGTGGTAACAGTGTGGCTTAGTGATAAAAAACAATCTGAGGAACCAGTGGGCCTACAGGGGTCTTTATTGCAGCACATTTTATTAAAATTCTACCTATTTTTGGCACCTTATATAAATGCTTCTTCCCCCATGAAATCTTCCCCTAAATTGTCGGTGAGAAGTAATCCCCTCGCCCTTTGAGCCTATGACCTGGTGGATATGCTGCTCTTACTTCTGTATTTTCTTGGGCCTGAGCTGCTATCAGCTGCAATCTGCACCCGGCAGATTATCCTACAGACCACAGAGACAGGAACATACTAACAGCTAAGCAAGGGCGACTACATCCACTCTACCACGTGAAAAGGCACGGAAACCTCCGTGTCACGACCCATGGGACCCACACCACACACACCTCACTGTGTTTCCTTCCCTTACCGGCTCATTAGGAGGCAGCGGCTGCGGCTTCGTTACTTCCCTTTCCTCAGGACCGTGTGTGTGGGTGCGTGTGCGTGTGTGTGTGTGTGTGTGTGTGTGTGTGTGTGTGAAATTCATCCAGTCATGTCTGACGCTTTGTGACCCCATGGACGGTAGCCCACCAGGCTTCTCTGTCCATGGGATTCTCCAGGCAAGCATGCTGGAGCAGGTAGCCATTTCCTTCTCTAGGGGCTCTTTGCAGTCCAGGGATTGAAACCAAGTCTCCCTATCCTGTGCCTTATAGGTGCTATATATTCAATGTGTGTGCTATACTGAACTCTTAGTTTAGAATTGTCTAAGAGACCCCCAAAGCTGGGTGACTGTTAGGCTCGTAGTGAAATGTCATGGACTGTTTCTGCTTTTTGCATATACTTAGAGATCAATCTAGTCTATAAATTAGACAATAAAGTTAATTAGGTAATAAAGAATCCTAACAGACCAATTAAACTATAGAGAATCCTAACAGATTTCTCATCTTCATATCAGTTAGAACTAAATATTTTTACCAAAACACTGTTTGTTAGATTTCTATTTTGAGAGCCTTTTATTTAACTTGGGGTATAGTACAGAAAATTTCGTATTTACTGTTGAATATTGGGCCAAGTCTCCATCAAAAGTCACCTGAAATCTCTTTACTCCCAGCACCCAACGCTAAAACTACTTCTGAGGGAGACTTTTTTGAGGACTCTGGAAAGAAGACAAAGAAGGTTGGCGGAAGCAGAGAGGAGGGGATTTCTGATTGGCGAGCCTTTGAGGGACACTGGGAATAGGACGATGAGTTTACCATCAGATATTTCACCGATCGTTTTACTAATAAGTAGCCAAATGATTCGGAGAAGGCAATGACAACCCACGCCAGTACTCTTGCCTAGAGATCCCTTGGACAGAGGAGCCTGGTCGGCTCCCATCTATGGGGTCGCACAGAGTCGGACACGACTGAGGCGACTCCGCAGCAGCAGCAGCAGCGTTGGGCCAAGAGAGGAAAAGCATAAGGAAGCACAGGGATAGAATAAAAAGTTCCCTCAGGACTGAAACCTCTTGTCTGTGTACCTGCAGGAAGCCGCGGTCTTAGAGAAGCACCGGATGTTTAATTAGCTGGACGGGCTATGGCTGATGAATGACACGTCAGTCATCTATTATTACAGTAATTCTGCACAGCAGACTACAGCTAAACCTCTGTGCTGCTAACAATACACATGTGTTTAGTGCACACGGGGTGGCTGGGTGCTCTGCTGCCCGGGGCTGGACTTGCCCACGCACCCAGGAGTCAGCTGGTCTGGGCAGCTGGGCAGTGGAGCTCTGCTCCACACCCCGACCATCCTCCGCCCAGAGCCGCAGACATGTCCGCAGGGCAGCTGGCAGAGCACGCAAGAGCGAGCAGAAACACCCCAGCTTCCTAGACCTCAGCTTCAAACTGCACGCCATTTGCCTTGCCGCGTTCTATTGGCCAACAGGAGGGATATACCCACACGAAAGACACGAGGCAAGGAAACCCCCTCCCTCTTCAGAACGGGACTTGCTAAGTCACATGGCGAAAGGCATACGCTCAGGAATGGGTGAAGAACTGGTGTCTATGACGCGACTCCCCCCATGGAATAAATCACATCCACCACGTAAATATCGATTTGCAGTCCACAAAGCAGGCTGTTTACTGAGTCCTGTCTGACTCTTTTATGGCCCCATGGACTCCCCTGACCACGAGATTTCTCAGAAAAGAAAACTGCAGCGGGTAGCCTTTCCCTTCTCCAGGGGACCTTCCTGACCGCTGGAGTCAGCAAGGGATTGAAACCGAGCCTCTTGCATTGGCAGGTGGATTCTTTACCCCGGAGCTACCGAGGAAAGCCTAAATTGGCCAAACAGATATGCTTACTCCTGCCCTCTGGAAGCAAAAAGGAGACTTGAGGAACTCAAATGACTTGTGATACATACCACGTGATTGGGATGGAGTTCAATTTGAATAATCAAGTATATTAAACTTACAAAACTTATTAAAAGCATGGGGTTAAGTGATGCAGTAAAGGACTAGGTCAATTCAGAAGAACAATACTGAGTTTTTTATCTTCAGGAACAATCGACCACACCCAGAGTTTCTGGGGAGTCTGCTCCAGCTGGTTTCTAGGCTACATACATAAATAAGAATTGGGGCTTGTTTTCACACAAACACATTAATTCGTGAAGAGATCAGGCTAAGAGTCCAAGGAATGATGAGAATCCAAACAGGTGGCAGCAGAGAGGCAGACAGCGTCCCACGCTGATAAAGTGCACATGGATTTTCTGTCTTGAACTGATTGGGGAAAAAATAGTTTGAGGTGATGAACTGTAACATGTTGGAAGTAATTGGTTTAGTAAGAAAAAGGGTGTTAATTTAGAAATATCAATACTCCTGCCCTCCTGGTGAATTATGTAGAGACAGAATGAAATCAGAGCTGCCCCGCGATTTGAAGGTTTATGGGTTCATTTTCTACCACGTGTGTCTCACAGGCATGTACCCAGAAGAGAAGGCTTTTGCATTTCTGCCAGAAACACTGCTGCCTAAATACCCACTCACTGAAATTTATATTCAGAGGGAGAAAGGCTCTGAGGTCAAGGTCACCTAATCAAAGAGGGATTCAGTTCAGTTCAGTTCAGTCGCTCAGTCGCGTCCGACTCTTTGCGACCCCATGAATCACAGCACGCCAGGCCTGTCTATCACCAACTCCCGGAGTTCACTCAGACTCACGTCCATTGAGTCAGTGATGCCATCCAGCCATCTCATCCTCAGTCGTCCCCTTCTCCTCCTGCCCCCAATCCCTCCCAGCATCAGAGTCTTTTCCAATGAGTCAGCTCTTCGCATGAGGTGGCCAAAATACTGGAGTTTCAGCTTTAGCATCATTCCTTCCAGAGAAATGCCAGGGCTGATCTCCTTCAGAATGGACTGGTTGGATTAGGGGTAGAAAATAAAAGATTAATTGAAATTTCCAGTAACTTTCCAATCATCTTATGAATAAATATAGTTGCTCCTCCATATCCTCCATGGGTTCCGCATTCTCAATCAGTCATAGATCAAAAGTATTCAGAAAAAAAAAAATCCAGGAAGTTCCCAAAAGAAAGCTGCACGTGGCAAGCACTTACATAGCATTTAGACTGTACTGGGTATTGGACGTAAGTCATACAGATAGAGATGATTTAAGGTTTTGAGAGGGTGTGCATAGTGTATGCATATACTATGCCACTTTATATCGGGGGATTAAGCATCCGCATGGGTTTTGGTATCTGCTGGGGGTCCTGGAACTAATCCCCAGAGAATGCCAAGGGCTCGACAAATGTACTGAGAGGAAGCGTTCCCTGAGGTTTTCCTACCGCTTCCGCCGAAGCGCCCTTGCTCCTTGATTTCAGCGCACCCTACTCTGCACTCTGGTTGCATTATGTCAGTTGCAATGTACTATTTCTTCCTGGGAGTCTCTTTGCAATGCATGCTGCATCCTAGCCGGTAAGCCTTATGAGGGGAGAGTCGTAAATTTCTCATTCATCTTTTGTATCCTAGGACCTAGAACAGTGCTTGGTTCTAGGTCATTCATACGTTCACAACGTCATTCACATTTGTCAAATGAAAATTGGTCCCGCATAACCAGTTTTGATCACTTCTACCTCCTACAGCCCATTCTCTGCAAGCCAGCACCACAGAGGGCACACGGGGATGTGCCCTTGATTAGCGGTCCCATCCCCCTTTGCAATGGCTCCTCCTAAGAGTAAGACCAAAGTCCTTAACGCGGTCTTCGTGGCACTGGGTAGTCATGCCCCTTCTCACCTCTTCCTCCTCCCTCTTGACTTCTCACCATCAAGCTCCAGACGCAACGCTTCATTGCGCGAAATGCTCCAACACTCTGCAACTCTGCCAGTCCTGGGCCCCTGCACCTGTGGCCCCTGCCCTGGCCACTGCTGGCCCTCTCTTTCAAGTCTCGCCTCCCGGCTGCGAGCCCAGCGTCGCCTCGGGGAAGCCTTTCCTGACCCCCGTCTGGTCAGGCAGCCCGTCCCCGGCTCCCACAGAATCCACGCTGGGGCTCTCCTTGAGAGCACAGACCACAGTCGTTGTTTCTCATTGATGTGTGTGCAGTTTGATGACTGTCTGTGTTCCTCCCAGACAGGAAGTTCCATGAAGGCAGGAACTGTGATGATTGGTTTCTGCTTACCAGCTAACACTCAGGATTTTTGCTCACAATCAAATATCCAGGCCCTGAGCACTGTGCATGATCCGAACCCAGAAAACATGTGTTAAGTGAATCAGTCAATAAAAGGGACACACAGATACATGCATGTGCGTGCGCGCGCGCGCGCGCACACACACACACACACACACACACACACATGCACGCACACACACACCCCTTCCATCTCTTCCCTGTCTTCCTTCAGGATGAGTACATAAGACAACAGATCTGATTCTAAAAATAACTTCTGCTGGTACACCACTAGATTTGAATTTATTGGTTTTAGCCAAGAAGCAAGTTCCAACCAGTTGTCTTAGCATCTCGGCTAATCCATGGTAAACATTTTCTCATCCCACACTACCTCTCGGCAATCTATTCGTTTTGTAAAAAGGCATGGAAGTATCTTGTCTCCACGGAGCGACTTCATTCAAAGTGTCCCTTCTTACTATCAAACCAGTCCTTAGTGAGCTTTCCCTTTCTGACTCTGACTTTACCATGGTTTACCACTTCTGTGTTTAAAGCTTCTTCTACGCCCACCCCACCACATATAGCCACAGCTTGTTTGCAAAGATTGCGGATGATGCTTTCAAACAAAACTGCTCCCATATGCTTGTGATTCATCTCCCCCTTCCTGCCTTTGCTTCATTTGTTTCAGAATTCACGTTTAATTTTGAAACAGTTGCTGTGAAGGGAAGTGACTGGGGAGGGGAGGAATCAGGAGACAGAGACACTAAGCTGGGGGCTGAGGGAGAGGGATGATGCTTGTCTGACACACAGCTGACATCAAAGGCTGCTGGCAAAGCCCCGGAAAGAAGGCCACAGCCCCACTTGATCCTTCCCTTCCAGCTGAAAGTGAGGGGACAGGGAAACACAGAGGTGCAGAGGCAGTCTCCTGCTCTGGAATGCACACCAGCCCCATGGCTTCGTCACACGTGAACCCGAGCTGTGCTTCAGGGGCTGACCAGGTGACATTCGAAAAAGTGGGGAGGCATGCTTTCTCCAGAGAATATTAATGAAACCAAGGAAGGAGTGGGGTGAGTGCTTCTTAGAACTCAGTGCTTGACCTTTTAAAGGAGTCAAATGTCTGTATATAGAACTAACTTGGCCTTCCTGGACAATTTATCCCTTCAACAAATGCTATTCAGCATTCTTTCTGTGTCATAGCCTTTGCTAGGCATCAGGGATACAACAAGGAAAAACCAGATATCCCTGACTTCACAGAGCTTACATTTTAACAAGGGAGAGTAGACAGTTAAACAACCAGGTAGGAATATACATGTCAGAATTTCCTAGGCGCCATGGAGAAGGTACGCAGGGGAAAGGCTGAGGCCTGCAAGCGAGTGAGGTGGCAGGGCTGGCGTTCCACAAGGAAGGAGCGGCAGAAGGACCTCCCTGGTGGCCCAGGGGTTAAGGCAGGGGACGCGTCTGATCTCTGGTCGAACTAAGCAATTAAAGGGACTAAGATCCTACATGCTCCCAGAGCAACGAAGCCCGCGCCCCTCAACTACTGAAGCCGCGCGCTCAGGAGCCTGCCTGCCACAGCTAGAAAGAGTCCCTGCGCCCCGAGGAAAGACCCTGCGTGACGCAGCGAAGACCCGCATGCCGCAGTCAAGACGCAACACATCCAAAATAAATCAACAAGAGTCGTCAGAACTGTAGGGATGTAGGACCTTTCCAGGTGGTGCTAGGGGTAAAGACCTGCCTCCAGAAGGCGGGGTGGCTGCAGAAGGCAGGGTGGTGGAGAGCAAGCCCAGCAGATGGGAGAGCAAGCGCAGAAGCCCCGAGGCCGACAGGCAGGGGGGCTCTGGAGGTGCGCGAGGAAGCTGACGCAGAGTGCGGGAGCCAAAGCCAGGGGCCTCGAGGCGCTGAAAGCAAGAGAGCTCTGTCTAGTCTGGGACGCGGGAGAGGAGGCCAGGAAAGGAGACTCAGCCCGGGAGGCTCCTGCAAGCCTCTGAGGCTGATTCAGCGGGCAGGGAGGAGTTTAGCAAAAGAATATAACATTACAAGTCAAAAGCATAAAGTGAGTATACATTTAGAATGTGAAAAGGGATCGCCTCCAAGTTAGACAAGTACTTTAAAAGCTGGCAGATACCATCCATAACATGGCATTTTAAATCATCTAGCTGCCTGATCCTATCACAGGATAGACTCGCTGACGCTGAGCTCCTCAAGCGCACAGCACATATACGTGTGTGCCCGTGTGCTGAGTCACCAGTCGTGTCCGACTGTTTCGGGACCTTGTGGGCTGTACCCCGCCAGGCTCCTCTGTCCATGGGATTCTCCGGGCAAGAACACCGGAGAGGGTTGCCATATCCTCCTCCAGGAGATCTTTCCGATCCAGGGATGGAACCCACGTCTTCTGTCTCCTGCGCCGGGAGGCGGGTCTTTACCCCTGGCACCACCTGGAAAGGTCCTACATCCCTATAATTCTTTCTTCCATACATTTTTTGGCTGTATACTTCTTGATCAACTTTTCATATTACAATTATCTTGATATTATTTTCTAGAGAGAAAATGGAAAAATAAAGTCTTCTTTCTAGCATGACAGATCAGGTTTTAAATTATTTCTCATTTCTATGCATAAAATGCATGACATTGGTGTCTTTACACACAGACTACCATGCTGTTTACCATCCTGGTAGAAATTTGAGTTCCATAAACACAATTTAGTCTGTTAAATTTGATTTCAAGCAATTCTTTTATAGTTTAAAACATACATGTTATTATTGCATTCTCCTATATTCCTGTGAGAGAACTGCGATTTTGTTAAGGTATCAAAGAATTGAATTTCACAGAAAGAGCATATTGTTTTATACATTTGATGATAACAAGAATTTTCCACAGACTGCTTTTGAAGATTTGTTTCTCTTTCACTCCCACGAACTTCTGGTGCTACATACCAGAGCAAAGATTCCCGGGGACGGTGATTCAGTTTCCAAGCAGCACCTTTTGTCTTGATGCCAGTTACCTCAGCACACCAGGCATTAGCAGTATTTCTCAAAGCCATCCCCACTCCAGAGGGATAGAAATAAGTCAACTGCACGCAGAGTAAACTACAACAAAGCACACAAATGCACCCGCCAAACCCAGACCAAAGGCACCTGCAACCCAAGCTGATCTTAGATCCGTCTCTGAAATGTTTATAATCGGATGCCTATAGCCATTCCAACATCGTCTGACAAAAGGGGAAATTTTAGACCTCCTAACACAGAAACATGCAAACATACAAAAGTGGACCGATTAGGATAATAAATAAATTCAATAGTTACTGACTCATGGTTGATTTTGTTTCAGCAATATTTACCTCTTTCCTCCTTGAAGAATTCACAACATTTCATCTACAAAAGTTTCAAAATGTACTTATAAAGCATAAGGATTCTTTAAAAGTGACTACAAAATTAATAATACATTTTATTACTAAAATAAATTAAAATAAAATTTAATAAAATTTTAATAATAAATTTAAAATCCTCCTACAAAAATAATAATTATTCCCTTGTATCATATATTGGGTTCAGATGTCTGTCTCACGAGATGCTGTATATTTATTTTTTCTTGTTATTTATTTAGGGCCTGAGATCATTTGTCCTGGGGCGTCTGCCTCAGTCTGTGTCTGCACGTGCGTGCCCGCGGTATCATGTGTTTGTCGTCTCTTCCTGTCTTCTGTGCCCCTTTTCACTGAGAGCGGGATCTAGACGCTGCATGAGATTCTGGTTTGGCATCTTCCGGCAAGAATACTTCAGATGGTGGTGGTAGAGGCACTTAACCATCTGGCTGTTCCTTGCTTTTTGAGGCTCGCAGCTGTGGACGATCAATGCTGCCTTAGGACGGAGTTCCCAAAATAGGACGGAAGAGAGGGATTATGTGAAAGCACCTTGGGAGACCCGCAAGGCACCTGGGGAGGGCGCCGCATCTAGCGCCCTGGGAGACAGCAAGCTGTGCGGGAAGCAGAAGGTGAAGGGGAAGTCGCTCAGTCGTGTCCGACTCTTTGCGACCCCGTGGACTGTAACCTACTAGGCTTCTCCGTCCATGGGATTCTCCAGGCAAGAATACTGGACTGGAACCAGGAGAGAAAACCGTACAACAGTGTGATGGAGGGCAGGTTCCGAGCAGTGCAGGCCGCGCCCAGCTCTGCGCCGACTCGAGGCGAGGGGCTGTGCCCCACACCTGCGCCTTCCAGCAGCTCGGGACTGGTGAGACGCCGGGACTGAGGGGGTGGCGGGGGAGCCCAGAGGAGAGCGGAGGCCGGGAGGCTGCCTGTGTTGCAGGGACCATCTCTACGGCTCCTGCAGGCCTGAGTCTCCAACACCCGGTGCCTGTGCCTGCGGAGGGTTGGTACGGAGGCATGCTTCTCCTCCCACCCGCGACCCCAGGGCCGCTGTTTCTAAGCAGGCCTTCCAGACTGTCCTGTGAAAGCTCACTCCATCAATGGAAACGGCACGACATGGCCGAGCGCTGAGCCCTGGCAGCACCAGTGTCTCTTCTTCACGTTGCCCCTTTCAGAAATGAACGCCTGGCTCCGGAAAGGAGGGAGCACACCAGTGCTTCCAATCCAGCCNCGACATGGCCGAGCGCTGAGCCCTGGCAGCGCCAGTGTCTCTTCTTCACGTTGCCCCTTTCAGAAATGAACGCCTGGCTCCGGAAAGGAGGGAGCACACCAGCGCTTCCAATCCAGCCTGATCAGTGTTAGTGTGGTCATGTATCTCCTGAAATATCGCCACCTGTAAAACTGAGGTATCTCACTTTGTGTGTGCGTGCATAAGAAATTCATCCATCTGTACGAAAAGTCCCCGTGTCATCTCCCAGCATCTGTGCCATGGACCATATCTCAGGGATTCCCTGTACCTGTGAATGAACAGTGGGCTCCTAACGAAGGTCTAACGGTAAGAAGCAGAACCGTGGATGATGCGTGGAGTCACCCAGGGCCCTAGCTTCTCACCTTCCAACCAGAGAGCCTCCAGCTCCTTCAACTCACCTCTCGCCAAGTTCCGGCTTTTGCCAAATTCTGAGTTTTCCCTTCAGTTTCTCAACTCTGTCCCATCCCTTGCACTACAAAGTCAGACCTGTTCCAGGAAATGCAAAACGTGGCAGACAGACTTGGAGAAGAATNTTTTTGAGCTCTCAGAAAAAACAAAGATTCAATTAAGTATATGACACTATTTTTGAAACAGTGTGATAAATTGAGGTTTTTTAAACGTAAAAGTATGTAGGGGCATTTCTGAAGTATATGTACTAGGCTGAAAGGGAACTCAGAGGTTGGGTGCGCAGTCAAGCAAGTGGAAGTTTGGGGCATACTGCTATCTTTTCCCTTCACAATGCATTCATTAAGTTAAATTCCAGTTTTGGACCCTTAGCAACTGTGAAACGTGTGTTTTAAGCTGGTAAGTTTGAGGTAGTTTGCTATGAAGCAGTAGATAACTAATATCTTCATTTTTAATCATCTGACCTTCTATCTGTAGATCGAATCCATGGGATTCTTGCCCTTGGTCCAGCCAGCATTTGACTTATTTCCAAATATATTTGATCAGGGAACTGTTTTTATTATGACATCTATTTTGGATCCTCAGAAACTCATGTTCCAAGGGATATACTTTGATAAACGCTGCTGTGTGGCAAAGACTCCAATGCTCAGGGTGGTGAGTTGACAATTAATGACCTGTATTAGTGTCTCTAAGGAAATTAATAAGTGATACGTTAGTTCTGAAACATTCTTTTTATAGAATGACTATTAAGAGCAGAAATCCCGCCCACTTTTTTTTTTTTTAAACAAACCACAGTGATGCAGAAACGGGAAAACGCTGCAAGATATTAATACTACCATAGTGTTGAAAGCACCCACCCTAACAATCCCATTCTGTAACATTCTACAGATGGAGAGAATGTCGATATAAAAAGAACTCTGAAAGGCTGAGAAGTTACCAAGCCATCTCCAGTCCCTTAAAGTGGCTCTCAGAACTGCTTGAAGGGGACCCTCTCCGGATGACTGAGCCAGGTTGGCTCACCCTCCTCTGGGGGGGTGGCCAGTCCTCCTACCAAAGGGCATCCAATGCGTGTCCGCTCACCTGTTTCTCCCAGGAGAGCACCAAGAGCCCGCAGCTCGGCGCCATCTCGAGACAAGCCCCACGCAACGCACCCCTCCGTTCAGCTCGGCCTGCTCCATCAGAATGACGTCTTTGACGGCCCAGTGGTGGGTCAGCAGGTGGAGGGGCACACGCGTCCCTGGCCGCCACAGGAGTGGAGGTGGGGTGTGGGCGGCGGAGGTGCGCGTCCTCACACCTGGGCTGCAGAAAGTCGGGGCCAGTTTGTCATGAGAAGCAGTGAGTGGTGGGTGGATTTTCTAGGTGTGTAGTTCAGCTCTACCATGGTTCAATCATCTGAGGGGATTACTGTGAGAATATGCCTGGTTGGGAAGGTCCCCTGGAGGAGGGCATGGCAATGCCCTCCAGTGTTCTTGCTGGAGAATCCCATGGACAGAGGAGCCTGGTGGGCTGCAGTCCATGGGGTCGCTAAGAGTCGGACACGACTGAGCGACTTCACTTTCACTTTTCACTTTCCTGCATTGGAGAAGGCAATGGCAACGCCCTCCAGCGTTCTTGCTGGAGCATCCCAGGGACGGGGAGCCTGGCGGGCCCCTGGACCCGCAGAGTCAGACACGACTGAACGACTCACACTTCAAACCACCACTTGTTATTTCCCTAAAAAGTTAAAAAGCACTTTGTGTTCTGAACATAGCACATTAAATAAAGTGGTACAGAGAATCAAAGCACTAGTAAATTACAGTCAGGCTGCAGGCAGTTTCCTGAAGCCTGTGCGCTTCCTCCGAGATTCATTCATGCTCCAGGAGACAGTGGTTTTTGGTTATTGTCGTTGCTCAGTATTTTCCCAACCTGACATCCCCACCTTAATTCTTACAGCATTCCTGATTTAAGCACATGTTAATCAGCAAATGCCTTAAGTCTTGACTTGAAAATCTGGTATTCATAGTTAGGATGAAAAAGTAATTAAATATCTTCAACAGAAATAAAATGTATTAAATTAAAAGCCCAGGGCAGAGGAGAAAGATGAGTCCTCATCTTCTCCTGCCCCAGCACTGAAATCACAACCAGCTGTTGAACAACTACTGGCAGGAAAACACGGAGGCCACCCGCAAAGGCTACCCCGCGCCAGGGGCAAAGGGGAAGCCACACGAAACGGCAGGAGAGAGACATTCCACTCACTCTTTACTTTTCTGTGATTCAATACAAAACACGCATTCCAAAACACCGCAAGATACTGTGATAAGCCGTGCATCCAAAGAGGCCCAGCCTGCAAACGCTGTCCCCCGGTGAGGCCGAGTGGTCCTGTCTCGGTGCCGCAAGGCCGGCCCGCGGCTGCAGGGGCGACCCCTGTACTGTGAATTCACGCTGACGTGAAATAATATTAAAGAGACATGCTTCAAAAATCAAAGTAAAGAAAAAGTACAGAGCACCTTTCGCCCTGCTGTAATAAAATATTCAGTAATTCCTCTGCGTGAAACTCTGGAGAAAGATGAAAGGCAAAACTAGATATAAAAGGAAAAATAACAATGTGTTTATAAAGTCAGTTTTCTCTGACTTGTGAAAAGACTGATCAAACACCCTTTGAGGTGCTGTGGAGGTTCACGGGCTCTCCACGGGCTCTCCACCTGCCAGCACGGTTCCAGCTCCCGCAGCTTCCTCACTGTTCACCTTGATTCTGTGCCACAGATGACATGGTATCTTCTATTGACATCAGCACATCTTTTTTTTTTTTTTTTGTACTCCTGTACGCTTTTGCTGTTACACCATGAAATACTATCACAATACTATTTATACTTCATCATACATAGGCATTAAGAAAGCACATTTTGCCAAGCTGATTTGTGAATCTCCTAAATTATATTTCTTCACTCACCTGCCAATTTGAAAAATCTACTAATCTGTAGAGGGCTTTTTCTCATCATTAATGTGAACTGGTGATGCTATAACTTAATTTAAAATCAATTATTATTTTTTTTAATGGGATTCAGACCAAGAAAGCCTAGCATCAGCCAAATTCTCCTGGCACATCATGGGCAAACGTCCAACTCTACAGTGATATGTAAAGGTCACTTCATGAAAAATCCAAATAAAAATTACTCTCAAGATGTTCTGTCCATTACAGTTAGTTTATAAACAGAAATTAAAATTTAATGAGAAGACTGGGCCTGTGGGCTAGAGTGGCACAGCCTGAAAGGAAAGCAGTTTCAACGTGGATTCTTATGACAGTGCCAGCAAGTTTAACCACTGATTAAAAAAATTCTGTCAGGGACTTTTCCCTGGAGGTACAGACGTTAAGACTCCACGCTTCCAGTGCATGGGGTCCAGGTTCAACCCCTGGTTGGGGGGGATCCTGCATGCCATGCGGNTTTAATGAGAAGACTGGGCCTGTGGGCTAGAGTGGCACAGCCTGAAAGGAAAGCAGTTTCAACGTGGATTCTTATGACAGAGCCAGCAAGTTTAACCACTGATTAAAAAAATTCTGTCAGGGACTTTTTCCTGGAGGTACAGACGTTAAGACTCCACGCTTCCAGTGCATGGGGTCTAGGTTCAACCCCTGGTTGGGGGGGATCCTGCATGCCATGCAGTGCACCCCCAAATAAATTGATCAATTAAAGATTTCTGTTGGAACAGTGCATGATAAAAGCTATGGAAATTAACAGTTATTAAGTCTTACAATTAAGAAATACCTGCAAACATCTTTCTCCACATCCTGATTGTTTCTCTAGTGCTGTTTAGTCGTTAGAACCACTTGCAAAACCAGTGCTGAGAGCTGATCAATATTTATGGGGCCACCTGGTGATTTCCTTCAAGTTCAGCCAGTGCACTGATTGCAGATGTGCTCAGCATGGCCCCTCAGGAGCATGTTGCCCAGGAGGCTGTACAGTGGGGACTGGAGATTGTTATGGCTGCTCTGAAACATCAGTGAGAAGAAGAGTTTCCAACCAGCGGGAAAAATGAAAATGGAGAATATGCCTTACGAGGCTTTTCCACAGGTGGTGTAACCACTATTTCACGCACACCAAACCTCAAGAAAATGGAAGCTCTTTTATTCCAGATAACCTGTAAATTCAGAATTCCACATGTAATTTCCTTATATGCGCAGAATGTGTTACACATTGATTTCCATCTTCTTAATGAATCCTTGACTAGATTTTAGTTGAAAAGGAGAATGAGAAAGAGCCCCTGGATGCTGAAAGATGGTTCTGGCGACTTTATACGACGTGGCTTTTGGGTGTGCCACACAGACTGAGTTTCTTTGTCATGAGCATCTGAGCCAGGCAGTTGAGAAACACCATGAAGATGGTCATGGACATCACAATCACATAGTGGCTGATGCTACAGGAGAAAAAGAAACATGTTACAGGCGGACAGAACACTCAAGAGGAAACGCATGAGGCTCCGCTAACATTCCTACATGTACAGGCAATCCCTGAACAGGTCAGGGATCAGGGGTGGCAAGCTTCTGAGCCGCTGGAAGTCGATCTGTAGCTTTACAGTTGGCCCTGCGCACCCTGAGTTCCTAAGGGTCTGTGGTTCCGTCTCTGCCCTCAGCAACCACAGGTCATGCGGCACTGCAGCAGCTCCCTCTGGAACACCCACCTGTGAGCGGAGCCACGCGGTTCCGATCCATGTTGTTCAAGGGCCAAACGTACACACAAAATGCATGAATTACAAAGGATGCTAATGCTTTTAAAGTTGATATCAAAATGCTAAAGAGTGAATCTGTTGCAGAAGTGGCAATGAAAGTAAGGAATATTTCGAGACAGCTCCAACCATAATCTGACAGGAAACTGTACCAGCAGAGCTCGTGTCTTTGTCACCATTAGAAGCTGAGTTTAAACAGCTAGCTTCTACAAAAATAAACCTAACTTTCCCCTTATAATTCCCACATCCTCTGAATCACAGCCACAGACTCCCCAAGGTGTCCCCAGATTCAGTAATATGGCATTTTAGAGCATGGCATTCCATACTTTGACAAAAATACAGGCCACAGAGAAAGAAAGAAAGACGTTACTCAAATTCAGTGAAGTCCAAGTTTTAGTCAGAGTCTAACCAAAACAAAAAGGACATATCTCTCTATTGATCTGAGTCAAAGTCACTACGTGGCAGACTTCTGGAAAAAGGACACTATTAAGATTACTCAATTGCAGCTCCCATCTATCAGCAATAGGAAATGTTCAGTTTTTCTTTTTAAGCACCATACTACATTTTCCACGGCTTGAAAATAAATTTGCAAATATGGAAAGAAATTGAGGATATAGATCTGACAAATGTGCAATAAAGCAGAGGTTTCCCACAGTGAATGCCAAGCTAAGCTTCAGATGACACTGGCAAGTTACTTATTTACTAGGCCTATCAGAGTTACATTTAAGAATATTACTTCATAATAAACTTATACCCAGCTTCCCTGGTGGCTCAGCTGGTAAAGAATCCACCTGTAATGTGGGAAACCTGGGTTCAATCGCTGGGTTGGACCAGAGTCGGACCATAAAGAAAGCTGAGCACTGAAGAATTGATGCTTTGAACTGTGGTGTTGGAGAAGACTCTTGAGAGTTCCTTGAACTGCAAGGAGATCCAAACAGTCCATCCTAAAGCAAATCAGTCCTGATCGTTCACTGGAAGGACAGATGCTGAAACTCCAATACTTTGGCCACCTGATGCGAAGAACTGACTCACTGGAAAAGACCCTGATGCTGGGAAAGATTGAGGGCAGGAGGAGAAGGGGACGACAGGATGAGATGGTTGGATGGCATCACTGACTTGATGGACATGAGTTTGAGTGGACTCCAGGAGTTGGTGATGGACAGGGAGGCCTGGCGTGCTGCAGTCCATGGGGTCGCAAAGAGTCGGACATGACTGAACGACTGAACTGAACCGAGACTTACACCCTTCAACAAGCAGCTTCGCAAGCTGCCTCCCCAGGGCAGGCCCCAGGGAACTTGTCTTAAGAATATCTGGCCAAGTGACTGCTGGGTGGATGGAAAATAGGGCAATCACCTAGAGGGACGTGGAGACTAATAAGGAAAACGGGAAAAGAGGCTTGCAGTCCACCCTCCCACTCCCCCAGTAACTCTGGTCCAACAGGTGGGCAGCCCCCCAAATGTCAAGTTGCTGGCCCTACACCAACTGAGGCAAAGCTTCAGGGTGCTTACCCATAATGGGTAAGGCCCTCAGGCCAGAAAAGAAGAGCCTCTACTCCAAGCAGATTTAATTTATTTATTTTTGGTATTATAAGCTTTTAAGTAAGAATCTCCAATTATGAAGATTTATAGTTTGATAATATTTTCTTTGGAATGGCACTGGTTAGGGCATTCTTATTTAGAATCTTTCTATAGATTAACTGTTTAATCTTATAGAAAAAAAGAATTGGCTAATTAAAAAATAAGAATGAGAACTAGTTATGTTAAGAAATCTGGTTCTGGACTAGTGTAGGCTTCTGATCTAAAAAGAAAACAATACAATTGGATATTTAACTGCTAGACAAATACTATCATTAAGGCAAGACTTTTGAAAATGTTTGTTTTCACTGTAAAAATAATGGAACAGAATATTGGACCTGGACTTCTTTCCTGCTTAAATTTATGTATGTGTTTGCATATATGTGTTTTGGCATATTTTTTAACATAGAATGGATATGACATAGATCTTATCTACCACTTAATTATGCAGATTTCACAAAGCCATTTTTCAGCTTTAGTAGTCACAGTGGACATAAATCACCGATAATTATCTATTTAAAAATGAAAATGATGACATTTCTCATTCTATAAAGGCCTTCTGGGAAGAAAATTATCTAGATATTAATTTTAACAGAATACTCTTAAAAACCTTATGCCAAAATAGACAATATTATGTTACTAAAATTATGTGAGTTATGCTGAAGTTTTATCACACAGAAGTTGGGAACTGGTTGACTGATCTTACTTTAAATGTCTTCCAAAGGGGAGCAATTCAAGCTCATCTCGGCACAGAGGCGCCAGGAAAACATGGTATTAGAACACTAGAAACCTTCAAACAGACAAAAGAGTCAGGAAGCTTTCCTTTTCCAGGAGACGGAGTAGGTGTATCTTCCCCTACTCCTCCTGCCAAGCACAACTAGAACCTCTGGACGCGGCATATAAAGTAACCCTACGGAGACTGGACGGTGCAAAGACTAAGTGGGTTAGGGGCCTTGGGACCCAGGGAATGACACGGTGCTTGGATTTGCTGGACTTCCTTCTTGCTGGCAGAAACTGACCAACCAGAAATGCCGACGGACAGAGACTAAGAACCCCCAACAAGCCAGCGTGGCAACAGAAGCCTCCTCTCCAGTCACAGGGCAGACAGGGAACGGGGCGGCGCCCAGAGACGGAAGCCTTCCAGACGCTAGCTGCTCCACTGCAGCCCGACAGCGCGGCAGGCGGCGGCTCTGCTCCCGCCCGCTCGGCCGAGGCCGAGCCAGGGCACACAGGCCCACACGCGCGGCTGGGATGGGGCAGGGGTCGCTCCTGACTCTCCTCGTCTTCTTCCAGCACATCCACTCGGCTCACAGATTCCACTCGCCTCTCTTTCAGGATGCCTCGTCAATCTAGCCTCTTGCCGCCGTTCTGAATCGCTGCCCTAGGTGAGGGGCATCATTTCCAGCTGAGCCTCTTAAGCCACTGACCTCTTCCCTTTCTTGACCCCTCAATGGGTTCTCCATCCTGTGGCCAGAGTGTTGCTTTAAAATGTAAAGCATATCAAATACATCTCTGCAAAGAGTCTAATGCTTTGCCTCACACTTAGAATAAATTCCTAATTCCTTACAGTAACCTCAGTCAAAACCATAAGTGACATCACCTGTCTTTCTGAACTCTCTCCCTACCACCTTTCTCCTTGTATCCTTCTCATCATAATAACATTCAAATTTTCAAAACTATTTGATGACATCAGGAAACACGGCTTTCATAGAAAGTCAACTTGAAAAAAAAAAACCCAACCCTGAATACATTTGCATATAAATTAAGTGTAAAATGACATATATCAATCTGTTGGACTCGGGGGCTGAGTTACAGCTGGCTTCTTATTTTTTCTATGAGCTTTCAGTATCTCTACAGTGAGCTTACGATACACTTCTCTTCATGAGATGACTACAAACTATGGCAGGTGAGACACAGCACTCAGGCTGAGCTCATAATTTCCACAGTGTCTCCTCTATCCCATTTCTGTTCCTCACAGGACATTCCAAAATCTGCAGTGGTTCCTGAGATCAAAATCCTCAACCCAGTAAGCTCGATATATTGGTCATAACTTCCTCATGTTATGTAAGAAGGCTCACTCCCCGACCCAGGGACTGGAGTTTGGAGTCAGAGGTGAGAGGGGGGAGGAGGGGAGTGCAAAGTGCCCAGGTTACAGCTTCAAGGACCAAATCCAGGCAGCCCAGACTGACCCTGGATCCCCGGGGAGGCCGTGTTCCATGGGGAGAGCAGGCAAGGAGGTCAGGAGGCAGGCGGATGAAAGGAGCGCCATGCGGCTGTAAGAGAGTACACTCCAGAAAGCGTGTACAGGCTGTGGCCTGTCCACACGGTGGACACTGCTCAGCAGTGAAAGGGAACAAAGTCCTGACACGCTGCCGCACAGAGGGGTCAGAAGCGCCGCCCTGCCTGGAAGAGGCCAGATGTGGAGGACTACACATCGCGTGACGCCATTTCACGAAATGTCTGGAGCAGGCGAATCTGTGGAGACAGACAGCAGGCTGGCGGTTTCCTGGGGCTTGGCATGGACATTGGATAGACTGGAATCAGGCATGGGGGAGTTTTCTGGGTGACGGAAATATGAAAAAACTTGATGGTAGTGATGGTTGCACAAATCCATCAATCTGCTGAAAGTCACTGAAGTAGTTTAAATCATTTAAAACTTTAAAATGGATGCAGTTTATGACATAAATTATACCTCAATAAAGCCATAAAAACAAAAGGATTATATTATAGCAGATGATTTTTTTCCCCATTAGATTTTGCTATCACTTTTAGGCCTTTTATCAGCTTTAATATTTTTAAAAAACTTTAAAATATTAAATGACTTGATCTCTGAACAATGTAAGTTTTGTAAAACCAGAAGGCAGGCAACCCCACCTCAATTTGAGTGACAATCTATCTCTAAAGGGTATTCCACATGTCACTATCTCCTCGGCCTGAAGTGGCCTGAAATCAGGGGCTCTTGGCTCGTTTAAGCTAACACAGTCGGCAGGGGGCAGCTGTGAAGCTCGCTGTCCCACAGTCTGCATGCGACTGAGTCCAAGCCATTCAGTGTGCGAGAGCTTCCATCAAGTCTGGGAGCCATCACAGGACAGCAGAGCTGAAGGAGCATCAAATTTCCATCTGAAATGAGTTCAGCTGTCCCACTCCCTCCTCTTGGCTGTTTTGTCATTCAAATCAGCAGTTCTCAAGGTGCACATCACATGAGACGGTAGAGGGACAAGGCAGATATAGGTATTGATTGTGTGGACACAGAATCACCAGGCAGCTCTGTTCAACCCACACAATGGGTGATAAAAGGTTGATGATACTTCTCAATTAGGATAATGGGCAATCGAAGCTGGTCCTATCTGTCAGATGTACTGAGAAGACACAGGTGGAGAATCACTAATTTTAATAAAGCTTAATGTTCACTGTCAAGAGTAAAGAGATTTTATGGTGCTTATTAATTACATTTAGGAGGATATTAAAATATCACTGAACTTAATGGTAAGTTTTCACTACAAAGAGAAATGATACTGTAGTTGTCGTTTATCCTGCAGTGATGTATAACGATAGTGCCTGCAGGAGACAGAGTCCAAATGAATCCCACTATCGAACTAAAGCTCCTGCTGATGAGGACGACTATTCACCTCAAGTCAAGCGTGTTTAGAACATAAATTTAAATATGCTTTTATAGTTATGAAAGCTCCCTCAATAGCATTTTTTCTCTAGTTCAAAAAAACCCAGTTCTCTCAGGTTATGGCCTGCTATAAGTGAAAAAACAGTGTAAAAGATTAAAACAAGAAAATACAAAATTATAGCTCGGTTGGCCCAACTCAGTTTCACAGCCTGGGTAGGATACGAACATACTGAACTACACTTATAAACAGATATCCTGTCTCATGCCCTAGCAATTTAATCTTTATTTTTAAAGAAACCATTATTAACCTGGAACGAATAGCTGAAGAATCTCTCCAGCGTATTTTGAAAACCTGCTGCAGCCCCAAACGACACTACAGACACTGTAGACACCCAGGCTGCAGGCATGCACCGCATTTGAGTCCTCTCTCAAATTCGGGGACAGATTCTCACCATTTACATAGTTAAGGAGCAATAAAATAGAGAGGACAAAAGGACAATATTCCATTCCTGTGGATAACAGGCAGGGAGTGGCTGGAGTTATTAGCTGTATTACTGATACGAAGGGGATTCGAGATAAAATTTGTCACCAAGGCAAACCACTGCAGGGGCACAGTTCAAATGACCCAGGCTCCCATTGAGGAAACTCCGCCAGTGAGTTTAGTAACATCTGCAACATGACAAGGAACAGCTCGGCGTTTCAAATGTATATTCACAGAGGAATAATTAAAAAGCTAAAACTAAGAACAACATTCTCACAAATAAAATGCAGGGAAAAAATGCAGGAAAAAGTAGCTAATGAAGTCTGGATATATGAAGCTTGTTGTGTGGCGCTTAACTTTNAAATCTGCAGTGGTTCCTGAGATCAAAATCCTCAACCCAGTAAGCTCGATATATTGGTCATAACTTCCTCATGTTATGTAAGAAGGCTCACTCCCCGACCCAGGGACTGGAGTTTGGAGTCAGAGGTGAGAGGGGGGAGGAGGGGAGTGCAAAGTGCCCAGGTTACAGCTTCAAGGACCAAATCCAGGCAGCCCAGACTGACCCTGGATCCCCGGGGAGGCCGTGTTCCATGGGGAGAGCAGGCAAGGAGGTCAGGAGGCAGGCGGATGAAAGGAGCGCCATGCGGCTGTAAGAGAGTACACTCCAGAAAGCGTGGACAGGCTGTGGCCTGTCCACAAGGTGGACACTGCTCAGCAGTGAAAGGGAACAAAGTCCTGACACGCTGCCGCACAGAGGGGTCAGAAGCGCCGCCCTGCCTGGAAGAGGCCAGATGTGGAGGACTACACATCGCGTGACGCCATTTCACGAAATGTCTGGAGCAGGCGAATCTGTGGAGACAGACAGCAGGCTGGCGGTTTCCTGGGGCTTGGCATGGACATTGGATAGACTGGAATCAGGCATGGGGGAGTTTTCTGGGTGACGGAAATATGAAAAAACTTGATGGTAGTGATGGTTGCACAAATCCATCAATCTGCTGAAAGTCACTGAAGTAATTTAAATCATTTAAAACTTTAAAATGGATGCAGTTTATGACATAAATTATACCTCAATAAAGCCATAAAAACAAAAGGATTATATTATAGCAGATGATTTTTTTCCCCATTAGATTTTGCTATCACTTTTAGGCCTTTTATCAGCTTTAATATTTTTAAAAAACTTTAAAATATTAAATGACTTGATCTCTGAACAATGTAAGTTTTGTAAAACCAGAAGGCAGGCAACCCCACCTCAATTTGAGTGACAATCTATCTCTAAAGGGTATTCCACATGTCACTATCTCCTCGGCCTGAAGTGGCCTGAAATCAGGGGCTCTTGGCTCGTTTAAGCTAACACAGTCGGCAGGGGGCAGCTGTGAAGCTCGCTGTCCCACAGTCTGCATGCGACTGAGTCCAAGCCATTCAGTGTGCGAGAGCTTCCATCAAGTCTGGGAGCCATCACAGGACAGCAGAGCTGAAGGAGCATCAAATTTCCATCTGAAATGAGTTCAGCTGTCCCACTCCCTCCTCTTGGCTGTTTTGTCATTCAAATCAGCAGTTCTCAAGGTGCACATCACATGAGACGGTAGAGGGACAAGGCAGATATAGGTATTGATTGTGTGGACACAGAATCACCAGGCAGCTCTGTTCAACCCACACAATGGGTGATAAAAGGTTGATGATACTTCTCAATTAGGATAATGGGCAATCGAAGCTGGTCCTATCTGTCAGATGTACTGAGAAGACACAGGTGGAGAATCACTAATTTTAATAAAGCTTAATGTTCACTGTCAAGAGTAAAGAGATTTTATGGTGCTTATTAATTACATTTAGGAGGATATTAAAATATCACTGAACTTAATGGTAAGTTTTCACTACAAAGAGAAATGATACTGTAGTTGTCGTTTATCCTGCAGTGATGTATAACGATAGTGCCTGCAGGAGACAGAGTCCAAATGAATCCCACTATCGAACTAAAGCTCCTGCTGATGAGGACGACTATTCACCTCAAGTCAAGCGCGTTTAGAACATAAATTTAAATATGCTTTTATAGTTATGAAAGCTCCCTCAATAGCATTTTTTCTCTAGTTCAAAAAAACCCAGTTCTCTCAGGTTATGGCCTGCTATAAGTGAAAAAACAGTGTAAAAGATTAAAACAAGAAAATACAAAATTATAGCTCGGTTGGCCCAACTCAGTTTCACAGCCTGGGTAGGATACGAACATACTGAACTACACTTATAAACAGATATCCTGTCTCATGCCCTAGCAATTAATCTTTATTTTTAAAGAAACCATTATTAACCTGGAACGAATAGCTGAAGAATCTCTCCAGCGTATTTTGAAAACCTGCTGCAGCCCCAAACGACACTACAGACACTGTAGACACCCAGGCTGCAGGCATGCACCGCATTTGAGTCCTCTCTCAAATTCGGGGACAGATTCTCACCATTTACATAGTTAAGGAGCAATAAAATAGAGAGGACAAAAGGACAATATTCCATTCCTGTGGATAACAGGCAGGGAGTGGCTGGAGTTATTAGCTGTATTACTGATACGAAGGGGATTCGAGATAAAATTTGTCACCAAGGCAAACCACTGCAGGGGCACAGTTCAAATGACCCAGGCTCCCATTGAGGAAACTCCGCCAGTGAGTTTAGTAACATCTGCAACATGACAAGGAACAGCTCAGCGTTTCACATGTATATTCACAGAGGAATAATTAAAAAGCTAAAACTAAGAACAACATTCTCACAAATAAAATGCAGGGAAAAAATGCAGGAAAAAGTAGCTAATGAAGTCTGGATATATGAAGCTTGTTGTGTGGCGCTTAACTTTTAAGTCTTAAAGTGGATNCAAACAGGACAGTTGCCAGTAAGCTGTGGGTGTGTAGTAGAAATTGCTAGGTCGTGTTTAGGGCCAAGCAGGAGAGGGGCCTGTCTCCACCCTTTGGGCTGGGGTGGAAGGGAGCTACAAACGCTTGAGTGGAGACAGCTTTCCTAAGAGTGAGAAGCACCTGGACACAGCAGTCGCCTCTGTCTCTTTACAGCTCTTCTCAGGTTTTCCCTGGGAGTGAAATCCTTTCTGCATGGGGATGGGGGAAGGAGAGGCGTGGGGAGACTGCTGGTTCCATCACCAGACACAGAGATGGTCAGGTCACCCCCGGCCCCCCTCCTCATTCCTGTGTGCCCCGTCACCGCCCAGCTGCGCCTGGGCCGTCAGGGGGCCCTGCCTTTGGCAGGATTGTGAGAGATTCTGGGCTGTTGCCGCCTCTCTCGGATTATCCATCTTCCAGAATCTGTTGAATTTGCAGTTGCTGATGATCGTTTTTCTATTCTCTTTCACGTTGGCTGGGTTTGTTACTTTATTGAAGAGTTGGTAGACAGGAGAAAAATGACTGTCTTTGGTTTGCAGTCCTCACCCAGACATCAATGAATTTGATTCAGTGCAGATATCAAGTATTAAATACTAGCCCTGAACCGTCCCTGGCCAAGCTCACTGAGGACTGCTGTTCAGCCCGACGCGCGCACCTTCCCTGCCCGCGCCCTCTGTAGCATCTCATGACCTTCTTTCCGGAATGTTCTTTGGACCCCACAGCTCTGCTCTCAGCTGGTCCCTCCACCCTTAGGCCCCTAAGAACTCCAGAATGTGCTTCTCACCCCCAGCAGTTCACCTGGTGCCGCCTGACTGAACTGAGACCAGGGATACTTAAAAATGCTTTGTGTTTTATGCTTTTATTACTGATAATAACAGTGAAACGTGTACTCTGAAGAAAAAATCCTGCCACGTAAAGATAAACCTCAAGCTAATCAAACAAAACCAGATCTTTAGTTTGTGTAACATAAATTCATGATGCTGTGAAGAAGTTAACGATGCCCGTCTTCACATGAGAATTATGTCCTCTTCATTCTCTGGCACTTCCTAAGGGCCAAAACCAATATAGGTCCCTTCCACCAAAAAAAAGGAGGGGGGGTGGCTGCTGGGGCTGATGGAGGTGGAGAAGTGAGCTGTTTGCAGGAGGAAACAGTTATGGAGATGGACGTTAATGACAGCTGGATAACGGCGTGAATGTACCTGGTGCTATGGAGTCTACACTTAACAAGCATTAAGATGGTAAACTTTATATTACGCAGGTGCGTGCTGTCGCTCAGTTGTGTCCGATTCTTTGCGACCCCATGGGCTGTAGCCCACCAGGCTCCTCCGTCCATGAGATTTCCTAGGCAAGAATACTGGAGTGGGCTGCCATTTCCTTCTCCAATATTATGTATATCTGGCTACAATTAAAAATAATGTATAAAGTCTCACAAGTAAAAATGTTACCTTTTGTTAGGATATTTTCCAAACAAAATTCTGATCTGTATCTACACTTAAATTATGAAGAGAGTAAGGAGAGTTATGTCAAAGACAAGAAACACTCTGAAAGATAAAGAGACAGAGCTGCAGAGTGGTGCCAGCAGTGGCCGCTCCCCTTCTTGGAGGTGCTTGGTTCCAGGCGCTGCGCCAGCGCTTCGCACGGCTTAGTTCATTCAAAACGACTACAGGAGGCAGGAAGGCGGGACGCGGCGAGTCAGCAGCTGACAGGCTCACGCTGAAGAGTGGGAGGGACAGATCAACCCCAGGAGGTCTGGTTTAAAGCCCCTGCTCTGTATTGACCTGGCCAGTCTGGGGTCAGAGGCTGGTGAGGAGCACACATCCAGACCTCCCTAAGCTGCAGGCTTAAGAGACTCATGAGGCCAAACTGCCTACGGCGCACCCTCTATGTGCTGAGCACGCGGGGAGGGAGAGACCCCCAGCGGCTGACTGCAGAGGGAGGCAGACCAGCCGTAGACACCAGGGTGGACACGCCCGCGCGGCCTCAGAGGGAGGGACCCAGGGGAAGACGGGAGAGGGCACCCGATTCCTGGCCGACTAGAGTACTGACGCACGAAACACAATTCGCCTCCAGAAACGCACGCGCAGAACAACCAACCTCACTTTCTTCCCCTCAAAGAAAAGAAATTTAACAGACCGTGGCCATCCTTGATGTTCAAATCACAATAAGGAGAATGACTGACTGTTCAGATTATACTTCAAGTAACGATGTTACAGGGATCCCGTGTTAAAATGTCCCCACACTGAAGATTCCAGGAGGCGTGTGATGACCACCTGATAAACTCCAGCAGAAAATTCACACTGCAACCTGAAGAGCTTCACTGTTGTCCAGACAGACTGAGAGATGAGGAGAATGCAGACCCCGGGGTGAGGCCCCTGAAAGCCCAGATTCAAGCAGCTTTCCTCACACCTGCCTGCTGCCCTGCGTTGCTCCCAGACCCCGCCTGCCTTCACAGCATCCCAGGAGAACGTCTGGGAACGTGCTGATGCAGGAACTGGAGGGACGGGTCTCGCCTCTAAAGCCAAAAGTCACTGCTGCTTGCCATGCTTGCAAAAATCAAGTTACTTCTTGATTGAGATTGAGATACAAGTTACTTCTTTTTAAACTACAGTCTTAAGAATTCTACACCATATATAGATATTCTATACTAGACACAGTGAATGCATACTATACCTTGTTCCAATATCAAGCCAGCTGCCATAATCTTTGATCAAGAAGAAAAAATGCTGTAAAACAAAACAAGATAGGGCCCCATTAAAAACAAAGGCTATACAGAGCCAGGCTAAAAGCAACATCGCTTTAGGATTGTGTCTTTCAGATTTCCCTCAGAACCGCTATCTGGCTGGAATCAATAAGAATTCGCTTTTATTGAAATTTTTGCTTGGACTAAAATGAGCAATAGCCTACAAGCCAGAAACAGCCTCTCCATTTAATCACATAAACACAAAAGTGACATCTGTGAATAACCAGAAAGAAAACCCAGCCAACGTCAATAAAACAACTAAATGATGCCAAGGATCGCAGTGAGCAGAAGCCATACAGTCTGATCATCACAGACGCTTCCCAACAGACGCTTATCCTGACGACAAACTCTCAGGAGCTTTATGACCTCGCGCTGACTCAGCCAAATGATCAGACCTGTGTGCTGGGTGTGTGTGTGTGTGAGATGAGTGCTGTCACTGGAAGTACAGGCGAGGACGGGAGCTCAGAGGAAGGGCGCACACCCAGCTAGGGTGCAGGGGAAGGCCGTCCCAACGAGAACTCTGCACGTCTAAGCAACAAGTAAGAGGTGAAGGGTGGCCAGTGCTCCCCATGGGACCCTGCTGGACTCTGGGGAGGTGCCAGGAGGAGCATGACCTGACAGAGGGCTTAACCGCATGAGCATCGGAGCCCACGGCCAGGCTGAGTCCAGGAACAAGGGCAGGGGTGAGGCACGGTGCCCGGCATGAGCAGCGGCTCGCCCGCCCGCAGCTCTCCACGCTAAACTCAGCAGCCTGATTCTTCACACAGAATTAAGCAGTGTATTTAAATTCCCTTCTGATAGCATGTCTTTGGGCTTCCCTGGTGGCTCAGAGGTTAAAGCGTCCGCCTCTAATGCAGGAGACCTGGGTTCGATCCCTGGGTTGGGAAGATCCCCTAGAGAAGAAAATGGTAACCCACTCCAGTATTCTTGCCTGGAGAATCCCATGGACGTAGAAGCCTGGTAGGATACGTCCACAGGGTCGCAAAGAGTCGGACACGACTGAGCGACTTCACTTCACTTCACTTCAGCAAGTCTTTGCCTTTCTGCCACTCTGTGAGCACACCTGAAGCCCCTTTGTCCTGACGTTATCTGTGGTCCAGTGGAGTCAGGAATACATCCAGCTCAATACAGCATAAAGATGCTCTCCTCTGAACCAAGAGGCTAGGGCTCTGATTGGGAAGCTGTCCTAACAGCCTCGTCACCTCCAGCACAAGAAGGTGACTAGTGAGGAGGGACTCTTCTCTAAAGAAAGGGCCGGCCTTGGCCATCAGCTACCAGGGGCATTAGCAGGTCCTGCCTGACAGGAGCCTTTGGCCTCGGGGACCTCAGCCACTGCACGGTCTAATCCTGTCATTTATGCCCAGGGCTCTGGGTCGTGTGTTCAGTTCTACCTCCAAAAGGGCTGGAGATTAAAGACAGCCGTGGGAAGGTGACTGAGCCCCAGCAAAAAGTCACCGTCGCGGCTCTGCCGAGTGCTGTCGCTGTCGACGCGCGGAGCCTAGCTGTCCCCGCTCCACCGCGGGACCCTGCCGGCCTCTGCCCGCAGCGCACCTCCCCTGTGCTCATCACTCCACCTCGGGACCCTGCCGGCCTCTGCCCACAGCGCATCCCCCTGTGCTCATCGCTCCACCGCGGGACCCTGCCGGCCTCTGCCCGCAGCGCATCCCCGTGTGCTCATAGCTCCACTATGGGACCCTGCCGGGCTCTGCCCTCAGCGCATCCCCCTGTGCTCATCGCTCCACTGCGGGACCCTGCCGGCCTCTGCCCGCAGGGCATCCCCCTGTGCTCATAGCTCCACCATGGGACCCTGCCGGGCTCTGCCCGCAGCGCATCCCCCTGTGCTCATCGCTCCACCGCGGGACCCTGCCGGCCTCTGCCCGCAGTGCACCTTCCCTGTGCTCATCGCTCCACCTCGGGACCCTGCCAGCCTCTGCCCGCAGTGCATTCCCCTGTGCTCATCGCTCCACCGTGGGACCCTGCCGGCCTCTGCCCGCAGCACACTTCCCTGTGCTCATCGCTCCACCTCGGGACTCTGCCGGCCTCTGCCCGCAGCACACCTCCCCTGTGCTCATCGCTCCACCGTGGGACTCTGCCGGCCTCTGCCCGCAGCGCATCCCCCTGTGCTCATCTGCATCTGGTCCTTCCACTGTATCGGCCTTCCCTGCTGGCTCAGACAGTAAAGAATCTGCCTGCAGTGTGGAAGACCCAGGTTCTGTCCCCGGGTCGGGAAGATCCCCTGGAGAAGGGAATGACTACCCACTCCAGTACTCTTGCCTGAAGAATTTCCATCGACAGAGGAGCTTGGTGGGCTACAGTCCATGGGGTTGCAAAGAGTCGGACACGACTAAGCAACTAAGGCTTCTCCCCGTGACAAGTCACACTTGTGAATGTTAAGTCTTCCGAGAACGCTCTGAGTCCATTCAGAGAAGGAGCAAACCTGCGGGTGGTGACGGGAACCTCCTGAACTTGCAGGTGTGGACCCGGGTCAGTCTGCTCATCCACTACACATAGGAGGCCCGCCACCTGTCCCTCTCTAGAACGTGTTATGAGAGCTGTGGTCTGGATAATATTATCCTATTTCCCTTCCTTCTCCCCACTCTTNGTGTGGACCCGGGTCAGTCTGCTCATCCACTACACATAGGAGGCCCGCCACCTGTCCCTCTCTAGAACGTGTTATGAGAGCTGTGGTCTGGATAATATTATCCTATTTCCCTTCCTTCTCCCCACTCTTTTTTCTTTTTCAATCTGACTAAAACATTAAAAATCAACATTTCAAGTAGGAAAATGATGTATCACCTGAATCTAAAGATAGCTCTTTATCTTCCTATGGAAGTTAATACAATGCATCATAGAAGACTATGTATAAAATACAGGTTCTAATAAATCAAGTTAGATGATTTTTGACACCCTAAGAAGAGCATTTTTACTGCACTGAAAGTCAAAAAAGAAGAAGAAAAGTAATTTATGTGTAACTTATGCCAGCACTTATAACTCAGTATCTAAAGAGTTCATATACAGAAATACACTCATATTTCGTTTGATTAAATTGCTGTTTAGCCTCTCAATCTTATTTATATTGAATATCCGTAATCTCTTACCAAAGCCATGATGTCTGATATGTTGACAACCATGAGGAAAAGGCTGGGGAAAAAAAAAGCCAAAACATGTAACACAGCGGGCACATTTAAAAGCATATTAAAATCAAAATTAGAAACATCAAATGACATAACATTCTGGTATTAGTATTTCTGCTTCTGAAAATACATTTGACAAAAGCTCTTTTCACATTATCATGGACACCTGTCCCACAGTGATGGGCTGAACTTCAAAAATGTTACTTAAAATTTTGAATATTTATTTTAAGTATATGAAAGGAACATGAATTATGCTTTTATAATTAAGCTTTTTATTTTAGATAATTACAGATATACNAACGCCATGACAGGCTTATATGAGATGTACTAGGCCAAAGAGAAATCCCTGAGTCATTCTGTGGGATCTTCCGGGATGACGTGATGGAGACCCAGTCAGGAAAATAACTCCACCTATTCACAACATGAGCCAATCCGCACGAGACACAAAACCCTAAATCTGCGCACATGCATTGTCTAACCAATCAGCTCATGCCAAATATCTGTCTTTGTCTTAAACCTATAAATACCCCCTGTAATTCTGGGCTCGGGGGCCTCTTGCCTCACTCCACTGCGTTGGATGTGGCAGAGTGCCCTAACTCGAGTTAGCAATAAACTCCCTTCTTGCCTTTGCATTGCCGTGGTGGACTTGTTCTCTCAGTCGTTTTGGAGACTTGGGCTTGGAGCGTAACAGACAGGAGTCAGCCAAGGGAGGTCAGCTAAGGGAACACTGAAGATGAATGGTAATAGTGGGCTCTGGTGGTGGCTGAAACATGGGCAGAGGATGACACTGGTGGCACTCAGTGAGTGGAAACAGCGGTGAGGGATGGGCGGACTAGCGCTTCCGCCACGGCTTAGACAGTAGAACAGGGGCAGCAGCCAGAGGCCACCAGGAGGAAAGGGACTTGCTGAGTTCAATGTACACAAATTAAGTATGAGTGGGTCAGTATAGTATTACGTGGAAATGTCAGTGACTTATAAAGGTCTAAAGGTCAAAAGAGCAGACATTTATAAGGTCACACTTTGCCTTCTTCGCCTCAGTTCTCTCCCTTTGTATTCAGCTGTATTAAGTACTTAAACACTAAGACTGTGTCTTTAGGTTCTCACTGCACTAAACTGATCTCAGGGCCTAGGTGTGACAGACAGACTGCCGGAAGAATTATGGAAAGAGGCTCACGACACTGTACAGGAGACGGAGCAAGAGCATCTCCAAAAAAAAAGACAAGCAACAGAGCCCAGCGGCTGCTGGGGAGGCTCACAGAGAGCCGTGAAAGGAAGAGAGGCGAGAAGCAAAGGGGGAAAGGAAAGACAGAGGCGTCTGAACACAGAGGTCCAGAGAACAGCAAGAAGAGATGAGAGAGCCTTCCTCAGTGATCAGTGCAAAGAAACAGAGGAAAACAACAGAATGGGAAAGAACAGAGCTCTCTTCAAGAAAATGAGAGATACCAAGGGAACATTTCATGCAAAGATGGGCGCAATAAAGGACAGAAATGGTCTGGACCTAACAGAAGCAGAAGATATTAAGAAGAGGTGGCAAAAATACACAGAAAAACTGTACAAAAAAGATCTTCATGACCCAGATAATCATGATGGTGTGATCACTCACCTAGAGCCAGACATTCTGGAATGTGAAGTCAAGTGGACCTTAGGAAGCATCACTACAGACAAAGCTAGTGGAGGTGATGGAATTCCAGCTGGGCTATTTCAAATCCTGAAAGATGATGCTATGAAAGTGCTGCACTCAAGATGCCAGCAAATTTGGAAAACTCAGCAGTGGCCACAGGACTGGAAAAGGTCAGTTTTCATTCCAATCCCTAAGAAAGGCAATGCCAAAGAATGCTCAAACTACTGCACAATTGCACTCATCTCACATGCTAGTAGAGTAATGCACACAATTCTCCAAGTCAGGCTTCAGCAATAAGTGAACAGTGAACTTCCTGATGTTCAAGCTGGATTTAGAAAAGTCAGAGGAACCAGAGGTCAAATTGCCAACATCCGATGGATCATCAAAAAAGCAAGAGAGTTCCAGAAAAACATTTACTTCTGCTTTATTGACTATGCCAAAGCCTTTGACTATGTGGATCACAAGAAACTGTGGAAAATTCTGAAAGAGATGGGAATACCAGACCACCTGACCTGCCTCTTGAGAAACCTATATGCAGGTCAGGAAGCAACAGTTAGAACTAGACATGGAACAACAGACTGGTTCCAAATAGGAAAAGAGTACGTCAAGGCTGTATACTGTCACCCTGCTTATTTAATTTATAT
>SJYW01013809.1:90290-119344 GCA_006410735.1 Raphicerus campestris
GGTGTTCATTGGAAGGACTGATGCTGAAGCTGAAACTCCAGTACTTTGTCCACCTGATGCGAAGAGGTGACTCATTTGAAAAGACCCTGATGCTGGGAAAGATTGAAGGTGGGAGGAGAAAGGGATAACAGAGGATGAGATGGTTGGATGGCATCACTGACTCACTCGACATGAGTCTGGGTAAACTCCAGGAGTTGGTGATGGACAGGGAGGCCTGGTGTGCTACAGTTCATGGGGTCGCAAAGAGTTGGACACGATTGCATGACTGAATTGAACTGAACTGAACTGAGTCTCAAGTTAAAATTACTACACACACACACACACACACACACGCACACACATTTTGATGAGGCTTCTATTTCTTGTCCCACATGTGCCGAGCACTTCTTGAGAGAAAGTGAAAGTGAAGTCACTCAGTCGTGTCTGACTCTTTTCGACCCCATAGACTGTAGCCTACCAGGCTCCTCCGTCCATGGGATTTTCCAGGCAAGAGTACTGGAGTGGTTGCCATTTCCTTCTCCACAAGCTGTTCTTATTTAGACTTTAATGAAAAGTCCTCCTTTAAAAACTGCGCTCACTAACAGAGATGCAGGAAAGCACATGTCTGCCACTTTTACTAGTTTTTTTTTCCTTTAACTGCATATGTCACTATTTTCTATGTGGTAGTGACAAGGTATAAGTGCTTTTAATGTTAAATTCAAGTTAAAATCCTGCAAAAATATACTAATTAGACTAGAAATAAGATTTCTACTATTTTTAAACCATGGAAGAAAACCTTTTAAAAAAAATTATTATGGCATTCAAATAATAGTACGTTATACTCAGTTCTAGCCTAAATTATCAAGAAGAACATGCAAATTTATTCTAATATTCATTATTTCTTTCAGCACTGAATATTCCAGTTTGATTAAAGAATAATAAAACTGCTAGGAAACTACATATTTATCTCAAGTGTGTTTCAGAAAGGCTGATCAGTCCTGTGCAGATGAAACAATCTCACTGTTTCAAAAGAGCAAACAGTTGGGTTGACAGCTTCTCTTCCAGTCTTTGATTACTTAACACATTGAGTGTTCCACAAATTCCTAGAAACTCAGGGGACAATACTTCCTATTCCATTTGTCAATAATGTAGTAATCAAGACTGAGAAACCACATAAATTAGGGACATCTAGAAGCTAATTTCAACCCATATAAAATGACATAATGTGATAACACGTGTATCTAATACACGTTTATGAGAAAATCCAAAGGAAAACAGGATGGTATCACCTGGAGTCATGGGTTCAGCTATATCTACAATGAGCAAGTTACTAACTACAAGAATTTGACATTTATATTTTACAGTTTTCTAGAGGAGGTTACTCTCTAGCTGGGACAGCATTCTAATAATATTTTATAGGTGAAAAAGCATATTTCAATGTTATAGGCTCTAATCAACTATTTCCTCTAATGACTACAAAATTCTGGCTAAAAGGGCAGAACATTTTTCCCCTCATTTTTATAATAAACAATCTATGTTAATCTTAATAGCAATCACAGAAAATAGCATCAAATGTTTACTTTCGTTTCCTAAAAATGAACAAATTCAAAGCATTCATCTCACCTTTTTGAAGATAACTGAGTGGTTAACTGAACTGCTTCAAAGGCACACATCACAAGAACAAAGGGGATTAAAATCTGTTTGAAAGAAAAACAGATGATGCCGTGGGTGCCTGCAGCATTTGAAGAAATATTTCAATTTCTCAACAGTTATCTGTATTAGTGGAAAGCAAATGCTGAAATAAAATCATGATACCAATGACATACAGAACAGTGATGAAATGGATCTAGAAATCCACATCAACAGCATAGGTAGTAAAAAGAGAATAACAAATATTTCAAATAAAGCCTACTCCAAATTTTCGTTCTACTGAACTCATTATAATAATTAATGACCATGTTCAAATGATCCCAAGAGGGTGTGAAAAGCACACAAGGCCCAAATCAAATTAATTATGAAGCCTGAAGACCTGACTCACAGATCCTTGAACTCATCTGGTTGTCACTACAACTCTGTTAACATGATTTAGCTGCCTAACCATTGCTTTCTGTGGTTTTATTTCAATACTAGTTTATTCCTGATTATAAAATTCATACTCTGTAAGAAAAAAATGGAGAAAGGTATAATAAAATTTTATTTGTTGAAAAAAATCTATAAGCCAGAAATAACACCATTAATATTTTGAGATACTGTTTTCCAATGACCAGTTAAAAATACACACACACGATGCTTAAACAAAGAGAGGAGGGAGAAGATATGGAAGAGAGATGATGTTCACAACTACATAAGATTCCTGTCCAAGTGAAGGCTACATGAGTGACATAGAGTTCTAAGAGGAGTTTCACTTCCAGCGTCATCAGTCAATAAAAATGACCAAATACATTTTGTCAGTAGAGCTTACTGAATTAAGCTGGAGATTACAGACTGAACATTTAATGTAAACTTTAGTTTTTCTTTTTTTCTTGTTTTTAATTAAAGGCTCATGATCTTTAACAGACTGAGGAAAGAACTACCACCATCAAGAAAAATGTACATAAAGACTAAAAAACCAATAATACACATTTCAAAAAAACAGGATGTGATGTGAGAAAACAAACATCTTTTTAACATTTCTTACAATCACTTTTGCATTTGTGCAGTAACAAAACAGGATATTAATCCTATTAAGACACACATATCTTCAACAATTATTACTTATGTGATCTGAATAAGAAGAAATCAGGTGTTAGGCGGATATTAGTTCTTGTATTTAAGCAAGTGCACACTGAGCACACAGAGTGTGCCAGGCACTGTGGTCGAGGGAGTAAGACAAGCTTAATGATCCTAGAGAGAGAGGGAGAATGTGAATTACATTCCACTGGGGAGTCTGAACCCCTGGAAAGCTGATAATTTGTCATTATCTTAGAATCCTCAAGACCCAGCTGGTGCTGATAAGCCTTCAATGTCATATTTATTGAATGAATAAATCAATCCTAGGTACAAGGATTATGAGAAAAGATGATAACGTGTTGGCAGTCTCGTGGGTGGGGAACACGGCTTCAGGGAGCCTTTGATCTTGAGAAGCAAGGCAGTTTTGATCCACTCTTCACTTCCCAGGCTTTAATCACCTTTGATAGGACTTCCTGGGACTAACAGAGATTCTCTACTCTTTTGAAGTTAAATGGGCTTAAGACTAAACCAAGAAGATTAACTCTATTTTGGAGCAAAGGCTAAAGCATCCCCCACTCCCATTCAGCAGTGTCTGAGAAGACGTCTACTTTCCAGCTACTTAACTCTGCCACTTCATAATCTTCATGTCACATGTCACATGATTTCATGGGAGAATGAGTTCATAATCTTAACTAATCAGCATCTTAAGAAAAGAAGAAAACCAACCTTCCACATTATCAGGGCTCCCATCTTGAAAGGGCTGAACACGGTCAGGAAGCAGTAGACAGACGAAGGGTCAAAGCTGAGGGATCAACAAGAAACGGGATCTCAGAATTCACATTTTTGCAACTTGAGTGTTCTTCTGAACAGGACATTTAACTTTCTGAAAGCTATTCTTACTGTAGCACGAGTGTGCAGTGTGTCAAGAATCATGATGGGGCTCTCATGGTGGCTCAGTGGTGAAGAGTCCACCCGCCAGGGCAGGAGACCAGGCTTGATCCCTGGTCCCTAAGAGCCCACCGGCTGCGGAACCACTGCGTGCGCGGTGGCGCCTGGGAGCAGCATGGCGCCCAAGAGCCGCCCCTACCAGAGAGGAGCCCCCACTCTCCGCAACCGGAGAAAGCCCGCAGGCAGCGACAGAGACGCAGCACACCCCAAAGTAAAGAAAGCAAACACTGTCTTAAAAGGGTTATTACAAAGTCAGTAAAATGAATGACATAGACTTGTATGTGCCAATATGTACCAATTTCCAAAATACATCCTTCAGGATAAAAAGCAAGAACAAAATCCCCAATTTGTGTATTTTCTGAGTTTATATATATGGATATGTATAGTTTTTATTTAAAATTACCTGTTAACAGAAGCTATGTTTCCAGTTCCAAAAAAGGCTGTCAGTAAGAAGAAAACCTAAATAGAGTTAAAGGAAATGCCGAACCAGCCAGAGCCCACAGCAGCCCCTTTCCATCTGGAGGAGATGCAGCTACTCTACCATGAGGGCAATGTGCTCTCTCTGCCTGTACATTTGTGGTGGATTGCTGAAAATGAGTGTTCCACCACGTTTCCTCGTGAATGCATTTAGAGAGAACCAGGCTGAACAAGCAACGTACGAAGGACAGCAAGGCCTGGGAGTCACTCTCACTTGTCACCGTCATCTCGGGAAGGTAACTGTTTCCTCCTCTCTCACATAAGCACTGGATTGGTGTTATCTGAGGCTGGCAGCTAAAGATTAAAGAAAGAAGTGATAGGCGTTTCCAGCTGAAACACAGTTTCAGTTCACATATGCTCCCTGGGCCCACTATACATGAAATGTGCCAGGTTCTTTGGGAGGCTCAGGAGAAATAAGATGCCATGTTTTCAGAGAGTTCAATTAGAAGACGAGAAAGTGATAGACATCTTTCTGACATTTCTTCAACTTCTATCTGTAACAGTGCAGTAATAAAAAGTAGATATTAGTTTTATCCGTGTCTAAGAACTTACTGCTAGTAAAGCATTTAAAAGTGTTTGGTCTCCTGAAAGTGCTCGATAAACGTTAGTTACTTTATCATTACAGACACATACACAAAAGTGGCATACAGTGGAGAGGAAGTATGAATCACGACAAATTGCACTGAAGAAGTGGTATTTGAGCTGGTGACTTGGGCCTTAAATATATTCATGGTTCAATGCATTCAACCAATTAACTAACCAACCAATATTTATCACCTAGTATGTCAGAGGCAGAGCTAAGCCCTAAGAATATAATTATCAATAAAACAGTATAAAGAGCTCATATGGCAACTAAAATTTTGATGATAGGTAGAAGTGGGTAAGATTCATTAAAGGTAAACAGTGGGAAAACAAGGGCATTAATGAAGGGTACAGAAAGATGAAGCGAGAAATACAGCTTGGCGGCATATTAATAAAAAGCCTTGAACGTTTTTGTGGAGACGTTGACGAGTTAGCAAGCATTTTCAGTGAGTGATACAAACAAGAAATATCAACAACAGTGAGATATGTGCTCAGGGAGACTAATAATTAGAGGCAGGAAATTCAGTTATGAAGCTCTTTTAATAGTCCCTATGTTGGGGACCAGGAAAGTCTGAACTGGTGTGGTCAGAGTGGAAATGGAGGAGAGAAACTGGGAGCTCGCGCAGGGGCTAGTTAAATATGGCAACAGGTTTGACGGCCTGGGAGGCTGGGAGCACAGCAACGACATTAAACGAGATGAGGTCAGGCAGAGACTGACTTTGGAGGGGGTGGGCAGTCGTCAGTCAGTGCGGACGTGTATCTGGTGACGCCCAGCAGGATGTGGTGGAGCTGGTGGTAAAGAACTGCCTGCCAGTACAGGAGACATAGGAGACGTGGGTTCGACTCCGGGGCAGTAAGACAGCACGGCAACCCAGCCCAGTGTTCCTGCCTGGAGGGTGCCCTGGACAGAGGAGCCTGGTGGGCTGCAGACCACACGGTCGCAAGGAGAGGGACACGAGTGAAGCGACTTGGCAGGCACGCGGCAGGAACGGCAGCCACTCACTCTAGGTCGGGGCTGGAGAGGTCGGGCTCAGAGGTGCGTGTACAGAGGCGTCAGTCAGAGCTGCAGGAGAGGGTGACACTCCCCAGGCCCGTTTAGAGGAGAAGGTTAACGGCAGAGCTCAGGGGAAGCATGCATCGTTCAGGAAGCATGCATCGTTCAGGAGCAAAGGAAGAGCGAGTTTCCGTGAAGGAGAACAGAGGTGGTGTAGACTCTGAGAAGAGAACCTGGATCGTGTTCTGGAGGACAAAGGAAAAGAAAGAAATCAGCTGAGGTGAATACTGTAAGAGCGGTCAAGAGAAACCAAACCACGAGACTGTGCGACGGCCTCTCCGGGTCTGCAGGCCACACACACACGAGCCTGTGCAGGCCTGTGCAGGCCAGGAGAGGCCGCCAGCACAGCAAGGACAAGCATTCAAGGCCACCCAGCTGGGCTGAGGAGATGGCACACAAGCGGGGAGGAGACGGGAGCAGCAGGGAGCGAGGCTGTAAACACAAGGGACAGATGGAGGATAACGGAGCAGGAGGCAGGGCTCAGGGGAAGAAGCATCTTATTAGCACTGGCTGCGGGGAAGGTGTCGGCCAAGACAGAAAGCCAAACTGAGAGTGAGGGCATGAGGCAGAGGAGAGGAGCCCTGATCTCCTGGACCTCAGTGGTCCAGACTCCACCACGTCCGTGCAAAGGAGATCCCTCTTAACGGACACCTTGAAGCCGGTGAGCTCGCCTTTCCAAAGCGAGACGGTATCCCGTTCCATCATCTCTCAAACTTCTAATGCTAACAGCTGTCACACAAGGTGACCCAGCAACCTCATGAGACACGGTATATGAGTACCATGTAAAGTACAGATAAAAACATACAAACCTAACACATTTGTCTGTTGTATCATTCTTTATGCTTTTCTACAGTTTCATAAGCTTTTTGAAGTGCAACCTGTATCAGAAAACCATGTTTGGGAGGGCGGTGAAACAGCCTCCAAGGCTGACTCCACTACCAAGCGACGGGTGGAAACCGCACCCCCGCGCCCCCGCGCTTCTCTGTNCATTCTTTATGCTTTTCTACAGTTTAAGGTTTTTGAAGTGCAACCTGTATCAGAAAACCATGTTTGGGAGGGCAGTGAAAGAGCCTCCAAGGCTGACTCCACTACCAAGCGACAGGTGGAAACCGCACCCCCGCGCCCCCGCGCTTCTCTGTTCCATCCACCGGGAGGCTGCAGCGCCTTAAGACAAAACCCCACAGAAAGGATACGAGGAAAAAGGCCCTGCGGATGTCATCCAGGCAGAGGTCTCGACACTGGGCCGCGTCAGTGTTACAGGCGAGCGGGACGGTGGAGAGCTGTGGGATGAGAAGAGAGAGAGCGCAGTTACAGGCGGCTTCCTCCACCCGGCAGGGCGCGCGCACCCCTCGGCGACAGCAGCCAGGAGACAGCCTGCGCTGACACAGGAGCACAGGAGACACAGGAACATCTTCCCACAGCTGAGCTTCACTCAACAAAATCTGCCAAGTGAAACGCACTGGCGGCTTAAAGGGAGACTCTCCCTATCGCCCACTTCCCGTGTGATTTTCTACTAAGTTCGGAAGATGCTTTAATCCTCTTCTTTAGAAAAAGATGTATCTTTCAGTTAACATATAGATTTTAAAACATAACACAATGAGCCTCATTTTTAATTTTATAATATTTAGTTATTAAAATATTGAATATTTAATAGTAAAGACAATCTGATTGTTTACTTGAATCTAATCAAAATTACTTTTTATGTATTGATTTAATATTCCAGGGCTGAAAGTTTAAAAGCAGTAATTAATAATATTTCAATAAAGTTTCTTTATTGAAATTATTTATTCTAAATCCTCAAGTACTCTTTGTGAACTCAACTAGAGCCAGTAAAGGATGAATCAGTGGCTCAACTATGAAGGCATTTTCCTGCAGCATTCATTTTATCTGACCTAAGCAAAACTGCAAATATTCTATCATCAGTTTCTTATAATTATCTTCAGTTTTGAAATAAGGGCAAGAGATATCAATCAACTCTCCAGCTCAGCATGATAAAGGTACCCTTAATATTTGGTTGGCTTTTAGCCAGTTCAAAGGACATTATGTTGAATAAACAGTCTAAGATTTGGACTGAGGCCACATCACTAAGGTGACAGAATAAGCATTTTGGATTAGAATAACTAGAAAGAGAAAAATTACCCTGGGAACACATATCTCACTTCATGACCAAACTCATAAACTGATGTGTGGCAACATGAATATTCTTCCAACAAAAATAAATCGAAGGAAAGAAAGATTAAATGTGAAAACAAAGGGAAACGAGATAAATAACACTCTCTGCCCTCTATTCTTTCACTTTTATTAATGGCTTTTTACATCAGAGAGTCACAAACAATCTTTAAGTAAAGCCCAAAGAAACCCAGATGTTCATAAGACAACAAAATCATGCTTTTCTAAATGAAAATTTCCTTACAAACTGTTTGACTTAACTATTGACTTAATTATTAATATGTTAAGCAGTACACATTTCTCAGTAGAATTTTTTGTTCTGGATGTGCTGTGCGGCACGTGGAGATCTTTGCTCCCCAGCCAGGGATCAGTCCACGCCCTGCCCTGGAAGTGCGAAGTCTTACCCACTGGGCAGCCACGGAGTCTTAAGTAGAACTTTTGATGAAATAACACTGCAACTTCCTCATGGGATTAGAACAGGGAATATTTTAGTATTCTCAAATGCAGCAACGATTTTGACAAGCTACCTTCTGTTTACAGGAAACGGACTGCTGCAGGGTTTCTTGTTCCATGTGTATCCAGACAAACATCAAGCATGACAACACTAACGGAAAGAGAGCTTCATGCCTAAGGGGGTGGGGGTGGGAGTGAGAGGCAGAAACGGAAAGGAAAGATTAAACAAATACAAAAGCAAGTTAAAACAATTTTGATAATACTTCAAAGTTACATTATCACAAAATTTAATTTTTTTAGGTTTTCCAGAGGAAGAAATAGGAAAAGAAAGCTACATTTAAATATCAACTCCAACACCATCTTTTTTTTGAAATTTATCAAAACTTGAGACCACTACATGTTTAAAATAGTAGAGATATTTAAGTCATTCATAAGGTAAATGACAGAAGTACACACAAAAAGAAAACATAAGACAAAGNAACTCCAACACCATCTTTTTTTTTGAAATTTATCAAAACTTGAGACCACTACATGTTTAAAATAGTAGAGATATTTAAGTCATTCATAAGGTAAATGACAGAAGTACACACAAAAAGAAAACATAAGACAAAGGTAAAAATCATTAATAGAAAGAGAACAGCAAGATAAACAGTTCAAATTTAAAAAAAAAATGGGTATAATACAGGAATACAAACCTCTCAAGAAGAAAAAAAGAGTATAAATACATTAAAATGTTTGACTTTACTGATAACTGATACAGAAATTTAAAAATAGATGCCACAGCCACTTAAAATATTTACTCATGTTAAAAAAAATAATCCAGATAAAAGTATAATAAAATGATTATAAAAGTATAATAAATACTTCCTGTAAGGCAATCTAGTACTATGCATCAAGAACCTCAAAACTATTCACATCGTATAATCTAATAAAGTTCCTTCTAGGAATTTACCCTGAGAAAATAATCAGACATATGCACCATGATTCCCATATGAAGACGTTTGCTGAAATATGTTTACGGAAAAAACAAAAACAAGAAAACAAGCTAATATTCACAGGGAGTCTGATTAAATAATGTACAGGACTTCTCGAGGCTGGTGCATCACGTGGAAGTTATAATGGGTACAAAGGAGAGACGTTCATGAGATAACAGTGACAGATGCTTTTTCTAGTCCTTTTCTGCCCTAGTTTAAGGCGTGTATCATTTCTGTAATCCCCCAGATGCTCTATGCATGACGGCCATTACCATACAGATCTGATGCATCTGATACACAGGTGCTCACACACCTCACAGAGCTGCTTTGATACACAGGTGCTCACACACCTCACACAGCTGCTCTGATACACAGGTGCTCACACACCTCACACAGCTGCTCTGATACACAGGTGCTCACACACCTCACACAGCTGCTCTGATACACAGGTGCTCACACACCTCACACAGCTGCTCTGATACACAGGTGCTCACACACCCCACACTCACTCACGCCTACCCCCTGGTCTGCAAGGTCTCTGCCTGCGCCAGTCTTCTCACCATACAGGTCCAGCTCAGAAGCACTTGCTGATGAGCTGTTTAACTGGGTGGAAGTCACAACACAAAATTAAGCAAACCAAACAGAAACAAAACAACCACCTGTATTTCTCATTCAACTTCTTCAACTACTGGACTCTAACCCATATGGTACTGTTTCCTAAACGAGGGAAAGCAAGAGAACCAAAACCCTTCAAATTTGACCACCAATCGTAAAACAGAACCCTGAAACCTGGGCAGATGAAAACATTCAACTTTGAGAAAACACATATAAATCACTTGGTATATAAGGTTTAGAACATCCAAGGATACGAACAGACAATACATAGGTGAGAAAACGTTACGAGTAAAGCAAGCGCAGAAAGCACGCAGAGGTGCACTGTTGCGGCCTGCTGAAATAGCTCCTGGTGTCCTTATTTACAAATTAAAGTAGAAAGACTCTAACAGGTATGATGAAGTGCGTCCCCTCACAGGTTGCTGGTAATATTATAAACTGGTGCTGTTCTTAAGACAAAAGTAAGAAAAAAAAGGTTCATATTCTATGGCCCACTTATAATACAGCTGAGAAGTGAGCAAAGAAACTAAGCTATTAATAACTATATAAAAAGCTTATGCAAAATATATAACTCAAAATACTACTTATGATACTAAGAATTAGAAATAAAGTGACCAAAAGTAGGGGAATAATAAAAGCATCGAGGAGTAGCCATATTACATAATATTAAAAATCTATTAAAATGATTCTTCGGAAGCCTGGGAACTACCTGGGAAAATGCTTCTAAAATTAAGTAGAAAATAAAGATACTAAATAGTACATGGACTATCGTTAATACTGTATTAAAAAGATAAGTACAGAGCTAAGGCTGGAAGGAAATATGCCAGAACATAAAGAGGAGGGGTAGGGTCAGTATATGATTTTCTTCCTTATCTCTACTTTGCAACATGTGATTGTACGATGTTTACAGTGATTAAAAAAATAATTGAAAAGGAAAGATTTAGAATGCCTGCACCCTAGCCATTCTTGAATATATAGTTCAACTTTCACCTAAGTCCCTGATAGCACCAATTCAATTCCTTTCTCTAGTCATTCTTTATATCATATTATTCACAATAAACTTATAATTGCAGAGTACAGCATGAGAAATGCTGGGCTGGATGAAGCACAAGCTGGAATCAAGATTGCCAGGAGAAATATCCATAACCTCAGATATGCAGATGACACCANAAATCAGAACATAATTTACAGTGCATGAAAGGAAAGCAACAAAACTCAAATTTTTATAAGTCATTGTTTGAGATTTAAAATTCCTCTACAATCGGTCAGAATTTTCTAACACTGCACGTAAGCAACATTTTAGCAACTTCAGGAAATAAACAGAAACACAAGACAACAGGTAACACTCTGAAAACAGCACAACAAAGAAAACCGCAGAGAACAGATAAAGGCATAGACAGCTCTTCCAGAGTGAAAACGCTGGCAGTGTTTCCCCAAGATCCTCATGTTTTTCATTTCCAGAGGCTAAATACTCAGAGAACGGTCAGCATATCATTTAAAACTTGCTACTAAAAATTAAAATCTTAAAACACTTTATACCCTGTACTTAGAAGCAGGTAGGTCGACATCGAGGAAAGAAGAATGCTGAACAATCGATCAAAAAGGACGGGAGGGCTCAGGAGAGGCGTGNCATTTAAAACTTGCTACTAAAAATTAAAATCTTAAAACACTTTATACCCTGTACTTAGAAGCAGGTAGGTCGACATCGAGGAAAGAAGAATGCTGAACAATCGATCAAAAAGGACGGGAGGGCTCAGGAGAGGCGTGACGAAGGAGGCGGCTGCAAGAAAACAGATTTGGGTGGAGTCAGGACGAGGGACACAGAGTACAGAGTTTAGCGCACTGAACCATCTTTTATCACTTACAGCATTTATTGCTTGTGTGACATTTAAAAGGAAACTACATTTGCCCTGCTCATTTTTTAAGACACTTAAAACTCCATATGTTTAATGACATTCCCTCACTTTAACCATATTTTAGTTCAGATTTTTTCAGTGTATATCCTCCCTTACTCTTGCTCACTGTAATAACTCCTAATAATGTAAAAAATAAAAATAAAAAAGATTACTCATGATTCAGCAACTTTTCTCTTAGACAGTTAACTCAAAGACAGAAGTTGATTTTCCCTAAACCCGCCCCCCCTGCTTTTCTCTAAGTTTTCCCACTGCAAAGTATTGCACTGAGAGTTATAGCACGCTAGTTAGAAAAGCAGACAGGAGAAAGAGTTCACCACACAAGGGGGCTGTGATAGGAGTAATCCAAGTAAGGGAAGTCATCTCCCCTCTCAGGGTCAGGAAGCAGTCACGGTGCTGGGGAGAGCAAATGAACTGGAGCAGGAGCAGCCACGGCTCAGCTAGTAAAGAGCCCACCTGCGGGGCAGGAGACACTGGTGGACTCCTGCGTCAGGAAGATGCCCTGAAGAAGGGATGGGCTCCCTACTCCAGTATTCTTGGGCTTGCCGTGGGTCAGACGGTAAAGAATTCGCCTGCAATGTGGGAGACCTGGGTTCGATCCTTGGGTTGGGAAGATCTCTTGGAGGAGGGCATGATAACTCACTCCAGAATTCTTGCTTGGAGAATCCCATGGATTCTGCCGGGCTACAGTCCAAGGGGTGGCAGAGAGTCATACACGAATGAGCCGCTGAGCACAACTAAGTGTGAACTTCCCAATCTTTATTCTGGAAAGAAAATGTGCCTAATTTCCTAACCCTCCTGGTTAAGATGGCAATATGTGCCACGCTCTGCTAAGCTGCATCAACTCTCTGCAACCCTATGGACTATAACACACCAGGCTCCTCTGTCCACTCAATCCTCCAGGCAAGAATACTGAAGTGGGTTTCCAGGCCCTCTTCCAAGGGAACTTCCCGCCCCAGGGATCAAACCTGCCTCTCTTACAGCTCCTGCAATGGCAGGCATATTCTTTACTATCAGTGCCACCTTTCGAATTAAATGTTTCAGAGAATGAAGACAGATCCCTCAGGAGGGCATCCTGGATGAAAGGCTCATAACTGTTCAACCATGGGGCAAGTCTGTTAATCCATTTAAGCAATCTTTTATTATTCTCAGGGAACAGAATAGCACCAGAACACAGTACCATCTGAACACATTTTTTTTTTTAAATGAAAGAGTAGTCTCTCTATTGTCATGCAGAATAAATTTAAATAGTAACTCTAGTAATCAAGATAATTTAAAAGGAATGGTCTACAGAAAGCCCATAATGAAATAAAGCTCATACAGTGAAAACAGTTACATTTGCAAGAGACACTTCTTGTCCAGTTCCACTTACACAATGACCATGGTGTTTGGAAAAGGTGCAAATCAAAACTTTGAGAGATACATGTCAGTTTCCTGCTGCACTTTTACACATCTGCTTGGATTTTAAGAGTGATTCAGGTAAAACACTCCTATCCCTAATGCTCTTTGTAAGGCAAACTTCCACCCAACGATCTTCTTTATGAAAATGATGAACAAAAACCGTTTTTAAACAAATAAAGGTTAAACTGCACATCACATCATTCACAGGCATTACAAACTGCCGTCTTTTCCTTTGTTTTAATGAAAAATCTGGACTTGCAGTTTGCTCTGCCTTGCAGCTGGAGGCAAAGGCTGCCTTCAAACGGCATGCTTGCTCCTCACGCACATTCTACAGAAAACTGCAGAGGAGAACACTTTGAAACATACAACTGGCTTCATAAACATGTGATGTGTTGGGAGGTGACTAAGCAATGCTATTTTCAGCAAGGGAAATACAGATAAAATGTAACTGCTTCCTAGTCCCTGTGTAAGAACTGAGAATTTATGAACTGACGGGAAACTTCAGCATAGGAATCTCTTCACAAAATCGTCTTCCCTCCTGGAATCACTTTTTATCAGGTGTGAATAAATACACAGCCTTATCATCAAGTCGTAAATATTCTCTCAGGAATTCTTATTAACACATGAATGCTCACAAGAGTTCTAATTTTATTTATCAAATTCTAGCAAGAGACAGAAATAATAGGTACTTGTTATTACTTTCTCACAACAAATTTGTTACAGTAACAATAGCACNCAAGAGTTCTAATTTTATTTATCAAATTCTAGCAAGAGACAGAAATAATAGGTACTTGTTATTACTTTCTCACAACAAATTTGTTTCAGTAACAATAGCACAGATGTAAATGGATAATTTTAAGACGCTCCCTGAGGGAGAGCCATCTCATCCGACTTGACTGGCCTCTTACCTAGTATCGTCCAGCTGAGAGTCTGGTTGAGCAGCGGCAGCCCTTGCTTCCTGAGCAGACTCCTATGTGTCCCGTATGCGACGCACGTGGAAAGTGCAATGCTCAGCATCTGAGAACAGACCCAGAAGACGCGAGAAGAGACGGTGGTGAGTGGCCGGGCATGTGTCAGAGAGATGCTTAGGAAACCGCTTCCACCTGGGATCTGGCCAAAACGCCACGGGAAGTGGGCCCGCTCGCCTTCCTGTGGCCGAGACCAAGAGTCGGGACCCCTGCGCTGAGCGAAGGGCCTTCCTTCACAAGTACGGGCGGGGCGTCCCACACTTTCCAGAGTACTGTGGCACACGCAGCCACGCCAGGCCCGCTTAGGAAGGTGTTCTCAATCCTGAAGGTTTCTGAAGCCACGGGCATGCAGAGGGCAGACGCACGCAGCCTGGGGCGTGTGCCTGACTGTCTTCCCCTCCGGCCTCACTCACGGCAGGTCTGCTCACACACTCAGCATGTGGCTATGGCCTGGGGGGTCGCTGGTGCTGAGAATACAAGGAGTGCAGAATCCTTCCGAGAGCACACAGAAACTGCTGGCGCTGGTGGACTAGGGCTTGTAAGCTGGTGCTTGCTTTTAGAAATGCTGCTTTACTGAAATACTGTTTTCCTTACTGTTGAATCGTCACTGCCATTCATTCACCTATTGCTGACAGCTCCCTTTGCCCTACAATGGTTGAGCTGAAAACTGACAGCAGGCTCCAAACGGCCCACAAGCCTAAAGTATGCGCAGTCTAGCTCTTCAGAAATATGTGCGCTGACCCCTGAACTAGCGGACTAACAGCCAGTTTAATGAGCGAGCTAAACTATGGCTGTGAACCAAGCAAACTCTCTTAAAGATCAGATTAGCAACCTGATCACCAAATCCTAGAGATTTGTTTCACTCATGTTTTGAGTGAGTTAAGGAGAAATGCTGTCAATAAATCTATGACACAATCCTAGGATCCTTTCAATTGCAAAACACATTCTCATTTCAGAGATGTTAAAATGTGAAAAGACACAAATCTTCAAATCAAACATATATATATGTTATAACTATATATATATAGTACACAATAGAGGAATGAATGCAAATTAATAAGGTTAATGTAAGAAGGAATTTTTTTTTAATCAGATTTACCTTATACTCGGGAGCATTTCTAACAAAGTCCATAAGAATTTTAACAGAGTATCTGTTCCTAAGAGTGAGATGCATAAACACTCACCTTTGTCAAAATCCTCATTATTACAGGTGAGTTTTGTCAAAGCTACTATGGTTTAGTGCAAAGCCAATCAGTGTACCAAATAAAATGAAAAGATATGTTTCAATGGCTTGATAGGATCTTTAATGAAAATATTTCTCTTTTTCATATGTTCTCTGTTGTTCTCCAAGAATGAACCAACATCTTTCATGTGCTGTATACTTTTAAGTTTTGAGTGTTCTTGGAACTAGCTTTACTCTGAGTAAATTTTTTGAGAAGACTCAGATATGTTTTCTTTTTAATCAATGTTCTAGATGTAGCTTATTTTTTATTGTTTAAAAGGAAAAAAAAGTGACTTCCACTCTTATCTACAGTAAAGCTATCATTTTGCTGAATATGATATCATATAACCTCTTACCATCCTATTGAATATTGTCTCTACTGATTAAAAATAAACAGACTGAAGCTTTATTACTGAAAATCACACATACAGTACAAAGAGTAGCTGGGAATTAACTCAGTTTGGAAACATCAAGTTCAAAGTTCTTTTCACCACTCCAAAGCCACCAACCAAGGTGAAGTTTATTTTCTCCTAGCAGGTCAGCTGAAGTCTTAACGTGGCTAATCTTCATATAAACACACTCAGCAGCTGCCTTCACTTCAAAGCACTCATTCTTTCCCGACCCCAAAGAGGACAACACAGAATCCCAGACCAGAAGAAGCCCTTTTCAGCTCATCCTCCTGCTCAATACCTCTGCAGTTCAGCCGCCCACTCGTGTCCGACTCTTTGCAACCCCATGGACTGCAGCACACCAGGCCTCCCTGTCCATCACCAAATTCCAGAGTTTGCCCAAACCCATGTCCATTGAGTCAGTGATGCCATCCAACCATCTCATCCTCTGGCGTCCCCTTCTCCTCCAGCCCTCGATCTTTCCCAGCACCAGGGTCTCTTCCAGTGAGTCAGCTCTTCCCATCAGGAGGCCAAAGTAGACTCATACCTCCCAATCTCTGCTCTCCAGGCATTTAGCGGGGAGGGGGCGGGGGCGGCTCCTGTTGACCTTGCAGCTATTTTAGACAATGTGTTTCCTTTATTCCTTCTAGAGAATGTATTTCCATTTAATATCTTAAACAGAAAACTCTCTTCTCAGCTCTCTTTATTGAGTAATAAAAACATGATGGCATCTTAAGAATGAGATAATCAAATATNACTCTTTGCGACCCCATGGACTGCAGCACACCAGGCCTCCCTATCCATCACCAACTTCCAGAGTTTGCCCAAACCCATGTCCATTGAGTCGGTGATGCCGTCCAACCATCTCATCCTCTGGCGTCCCCTTCTCCTCCAGCCCTTGATCTTTCCCAGCACCAGGGTCTCTTCCAGTGAGTCAGCTCTTCCCATCAGGGGGCCAAAGTAGACTCATACCTCCCTAGTCTCTGCTCCCCAGGTATTTAGCGGGGAGGGGGCGGGGGCGGCTCCTGTTGACCTTGCAGCTATTTTAGACAATGTGTTTCCTTTATTCCTTCCAGAGAATGTATTTCCATTTAATATCTTAAACAGAAAACTCTCTTCTCAGCTCTCTTTATTGAGTAATAAAAACATGACGGCATCTTAAGAATGAGATAATCAAATTTAACCATAAGGTCCATTTTAGCATCTCATATATATAAGATACTACTGACAATCTGTAACGCACCTGTAATAGATGGAGCACCAGCTCTTCATTTATAAAGCTGTCTTTTCTTTTCATGACAGATGTTACAGCAAACAGGGATAGTAGAAGAACCAGCAAGCCTGCACCTACTCTGTTTTAAAACACAATTCACAAAAGAATAGGTAAGCAGCAAATTTATATGGAGACTATTTATACACTTTCATTTCCTCTTAGCCTAAGTCCTGTTCAACTGTGCCAACAGTGCTTGAACAGGACAGACAGGGAGAGACTGATGAAAGGAGGGGAAGGGTCTTCACAGAGACAAGAGCATCAGAGCAATGGGAAGAACAAGTAAATCAAAATGTTTGAATTCATCTTTGTACATGCTGTTTACAGTTTAAAACAACTGCAAAATGTTTTCACTTAGTAATCAGTAAGGTATGGCTAACAGAGAATAGTCTTAGAATTCAATACTATTTTTTGAGCTCTGCAAATACATTGACTTCACAGAATAATTTCTAATCTAGTCCATAATTACTATTCTCACAGAAATGAGAATAAATGTATTAATTTATAGGTAACACATATTTTAAAATTAACATATACTTTTAAAATGTTGTGGTTTCTTTCAGTTAAAAAGAATACCCTCAACTATTAAAGACTGAGCTAGACTGCTAAAAAGTTTCCTTACACAGAGTTAAAAAGAAAGTAATGAAGAAGATTACAGGATTAGAAAATAAGAGTAAAAGGTTAAATGAAATAATGATCATTTAGCTTCCCAACACATACACACACAGCCAATAGATTATATGATAATAATTTAAAATTAAAAACACAGGTAACCAGTTATTTTACAGATTTGTTGGGATACCTTGAGGGGAAATAAGCATAAGAGCAGCAAGGAGAATTCAAGTAAGGCATAAAGAATTTCCTAACAGCATACGTGATTAAACACGAGAAAGCTGTCAAGGTGCACAGAGATTCCCCCCTCCCCAGTGGAGATCTTTATATTCAAAGTAGAAGAGAATTTCGTCTTTCTACGGCATTAAAAGTGTAGACTTGCTCAAAGGCAAAGACAGAGATGATATCAGTCATCAGCAGCTTTTTGGACCTGTTAATTTCAGCAACCGAACATGCTTTTCATGTCAAATCATGCACTGATTCCTCCAGAATACAAGAGCTTCCAGACATTTTTTAAATTGGTGGAAATTTAAGTTACCACTGGCACAATTTTATTTTTAACGAAGGCTCAGAAGCATCTTCAGGGAGTTTCAATGCCTCTCAGAGCCAGGCCAAAACGATGACTCATGGTTTAATATTAGGATTTTAACTCCTAGGCTATTCACAGGATTTTAAACTCATGGCCAAGATGTGGTTCATATAGTGTTGACTGAGAAAAACAAGTGTATTCAAAAGAAAGTAAGATAAAATAGTGTCCATACACTAGAAGGATATCTGGCTTTCGTCCTACCACAGGCAACAGTGGGAACACGGCCAGCAGCAAACAGAAGAAAATCCAACTCAGCGAGATGCTCTAAGATAAAGAAAAAAGCCACCTTCAGACATCATGGTACAAACAGCTGTCCTCATTGTTTCACAGACTACATGGCTGTGAAACTAAAAGGAAAATTCAAAGCCTTACATTTGTTTACTCTGAAAGTAACACAGCTACTCTCTGTAAAGGATCTGTTGAGTCGGAGGCACTCTATTAAGTATGATTTAGGTATTAGCTCCTTTAATTCTCACAACAGTCTCAAGAGGTACGCTATATTATTCACAGCATTTCAGATTACGGTACTGAGCTCAGAGACGTCAAAGTGAGTAGCACCAGATCTCTGACTAGTAAATGAAAGAGCCAGGATGTAAACCTGGATTTGAACTCTTTCAAAGCAAGCACTTCATTCAGTTCTTTGTGCATGCTTAGTCATGTCTGACTCTTTGGGACCTCATACCATAGCCTGCCAGGCTCCTCTGTCCACGGGATTATCCCAACAAAGAATACTGGAGTGGGTTGCCCTTTCCTCCTCCAGGGGATCTTCCCGACCCAGGGATCAAACTCACATCTCCTGTGGCCCCTGCACTGGCGGGCAGCTTCGTTACCACTGAGCAAACTGGGAAGGCTCATTGAGTTTATAGTCTACCATATGCTGATGATGTCTTCGAGAAAGCTGGCCTACTTAAATGGTTGCACCCAGAAGGGATAAAAGTAAAAACATTTTTGTAGTTCGATTAAGACAAAAAAATTATCAATAATTCCACTAACTGGAACATCTCGTAGGTTCTCATAGAAGAGAAAGAAGAAATGTCTATCCTCATGCTATCTCCACCAAAAAGCATCCAAGTGGAAACATGAGAATATTTTTTGTAGCACATTGTAATTACCTATGTAGTTAAAGGCAAAAAATCAGGAGTAACTACAATAATAATTCAGTAAAAAAAAAAAAANAAGAGCAGCAAGGAGAATTCAAGTAAGGCATAAAGAATTTCCTAACAGCATACGTGATTAAACACGAGAAAGCTGTCAAGGTGCACAGAGATTCCCCCCTCCCCAGTGGAGATCTTTATATTCAAAGTAGAAGAGAATTTCATCTTTCTACAGCATTAAAAGTGTAGACTTGCTCAAAGGCAAAGACAGAGATGATATCAGTCATCAGCAGCTTTTTGGACCTGTTAATTTCAGCAACCGAACATGCTTTTCATGTCAAATCATGCACTGATTCCTCCAGAATACAAGAGCTTCCAGACATTTTTTAAATTGTTGGAAATTTAAGTTACCACTGGCACAATTTTATTTTTAACGAAGGCTCAGAAGCATCTTCAGGGAGTTTCAATGCCTCTCAGAGCCAGGCCAAAACGATGACTCATGGTTTAATATTAGGATTTTAACTCCTAGGCTATTCACAGGATTTTAAACTCATGGCCAAGATGTGGTTCATATAGTGTTGACTGAGAAAAACAACTGTATTCAAAAGAAAGTAAGATAAAATAGTGTCCATACACTAGAAGGATATCTGGCTTTCGTCCTACCACAGGCAACAGTGGGAACACGGCCAGCAGCAAACAGAAGAAAATCCAACTCAGCGAGATGCTCTAAGATAAAGAAAAAAGCCACCTTCAGACATCATGGTACAAACAGCTGTCCTCATTGTTTCACAGACTACATGGCTGTGAAACTAAAAGGAAAATTCAAAGCCTTACATTTGTTTACTCTGAAAGTAACACAGCTACTCTCTGTAAAGGATCTGTTGAGTCGGAGGCACTCTATTAAGTATGATTTAGGTATTAGCTCCTTTAATTCTCACAACAGTCTCAAGAGGTACGCTATATTATTCACAGCATTTCAGATTACGGTACTGAGCTCAGAGACGTCAAAGTGAGTAGCACCAGATCTCTGACTAGTAAATGAAAGAGCCAGGATGTAAACCTGGATTTGAACTCTTTCAAAGCAAGCACTTCATTCAGTTCTTTGTGCATGCTTAGTCGTGTCTGACTCTTTGGGACCTCATACCATAGCCCGCCAGGCTCCTCTGTCCACGGGATTATCCCAACAAAGAATACTGGAGTGGGTTGCCCTTTCCTCCTCCAGGGGATCTTCCCGACCCAGGGATCAAACTCACATCTCCTGTGGCCCCTGCACTGGCGGGCAGCTTCGTTACCACTGAGCAAACTGGGAAGGCTCATTGAGTTTATAGTCTACCATACGCTGATGACGTCTTCGAGAAAGCTGGCCTACTTAAATGATTGCACCCAGGAGGGATAAAAGTGAAAACATTTTTGTAGTTCGATTAAGACAAAAAAATTATCAATAATTCCACTAACTGGAACATCTCGTAGGTTCTCATAGAAGAGAAAGAAGAAATGTCTATCCTCGTGCTATCTCCACCAAAAAGCATCCAAATGGAAACATGAGAATATTTTTTGTAGCACATTGTAATTACCTATGTAGTTAAAGGCAAAAAATCAGGAGTAATTACAATAATAATTCAGTAAAAAAAAAAAAAGTTGTGAAATATGAAGTATAGGATGATTCCTTTCTTCCTCTTTAAGAATGAATGTATAGGAAAAAAATACGGAAGGGTTAATAACATGCAGTGTCTGGGTGACAGGACTGTGGGTGGTTTTTCCCTAAATCTTCGCTTATTTGTGTCCCCTCGGATCTGAGCCCAGAACGTGGCCCCTCCTGGCAGCGCTCTGTTCTGGGCAGCTCCTCGNGTGAAATATGAAGTATAGGACGATTCCTTTCTTCCTCTTTAAGAATGAATGTATAGGAAAAAAATCCGGAAGGGTTAATAACATGCAGTGTCTGGGTGACGGGACTGTGGGTGGTTTTTTCCTAAATCTTCGCTTATTTGTGTCCCCTCGGATCTGAGCCCAGAACGTGGCCCCTCCTGCCAGCGCTCTGCTCTGGGCAGCTCCTTGGTGGCACAGACATTTGAGGCTAAAGGAAGCTAGGAACCCTTTCAGAGGAGGATGTATCAGCTGCACTTCTTGAGTATTTCAATCACCAGAAGAGGAGTTCACTTTGATATGAAAATCTACACGAATCACTGACACCTTTAAGTCAACCTCAGTCCTCCTGTCAAAAGGATCAGGATCTTTATTTAAGGACACATTCTATGCGTCTCTTAAAAAAAGAACAATTCCCAGAGTTAAAACACATATTCAAAAAAGTCGCTATGAATCTGCCCAGAGTTGAAGTGAGTAGTACTTATACCTTTGCTCGAGTCCACAGCGGAGTGATAAATGGCCAAGCGGCGAATGCGACGAGTCCAGCTGTGAGCATATAGCGGTAGAAAAAACTGAGCACCTGAGAACGTAATTCAGAGAAGACAGGGGAAAGGAGGTCACTGCGAACGCGACAGGCACGTGTATGAAAGAGACCTAGGCACGTGTATGAAAGAGACCTGAACACGTGTAGGAGGTAAATTACTTACCAATACTTCAACTCCCAGGATAAAGAGCAAGAGGCACCCGAGGGAGCGTCGTGGAGGGAAGGTCGAGAGGAAGGTGACAAAGCCTTGAATGACTGGGATTCTGTGTGACAGGATTATTCATAAAAAGATTATTTATAACCTATGTTGAGCATAAAAAATTAGTTCTCATATGGCAAAACATTAAAATCTTATGCACAGAAATCAGGAAATTTTTGATTCATAGATCTTTCAAAAACTAAGATAATTTCTAACAGATCTGTTTCAATGCTTTAACTTACCTACATCTTTTTTGAAATCTGTAAGTATATTAGGAAAAATGTAACTTCTGAATTAACTTGATAAGGATCACAATAATTTGCTTGGTTTTTTATAAACATTGATGACAATAGACGAGTCTTACTCGATCTGAGCTTAAACGTTTGTTGCTTAGTCGCTAAGCTGTGTCCCACTTTCTGCGACCCCATGGACTGCAGCCTGCCAGCCTCCCCTGTCCATGATTTCCCAGGCAGGAATACTGGAGGGGGCTGCCACTTCCTTCTCTAGAGTTTAACACGGGCACATGCAATTACAGATACAACATCAGAAATAAAATAAATGAACCCAAATGAATAAAACTGACAACATTTTAAAAATTCACTAAAATTAATTTTATATCGAAATCTCAACTGTCTTCAACTTAGTTTAGGTAGAGAAAATCTTAATTGTACTTTTTCATTGGGCAAAATAAGCTTTTCCAAACTCAATTTAAGATGTCACTAACTGTACACTAATTATAATTAAATATGACTTCATAACCATTTAAAATGTATTACATACTTGAGTACGTTTTATATTTTATAACTAGAAAAATTTTTTTAGCATTTGTAGTACATTATTAAGTAGGAAATTATAAAATGTCAGTATGATTTGGTTTATAACCTTTTTCTAATTAGAAACAATGGTTACATATTGTCACCAAAACAATTAAAGGACCATGTAGGACAGAAAAGCTAACACCAGTCAAAAGGAGAACGTTTCTTTGTTCTCAGCAGTGATGACTCAATAAAATCACTTGGTTTTTTTCTAGAAGAAAAGTGGAACTTCATGTTTTATTGTCCCTAATCTATCAAAAAGATAAACACAGGACACNTGTCAGTATGATTTGGTTTATAACCTTTTTCTAATTAAAAACAATGTTTACATATTGTCATCAAAACAATTAAAGGACCATGTAGGGCAGAAAAGCTAACACCAGTCAAAAGGAGAACGTTTCTTTGTTCTCAGCAGTGATGACTCAATGAAATCACTTGGTTTTTTTCTAGAAGAAAAGTGGAACTTCATGTTTTATTTTCCCTAATCTATCAAAAAGATAAACATAGGACACAGCACACTGTCAAAATCAGTGTCCCTTACAATTGAAATACATCTGTGCTTAATAATTTAGGAGGGAATTTTAGATGAGACTTCTCAGTCTAGGAAGTTTTAAATCAGAAAAAAATGACATTAGAAAACATTCTGATTGAAATGTGTGTCCANCAGTGTCCCTTAAAATTGAAATACATCTGTGCTTAATAATTTAGGAGGGAATTTTAGATGAGACTTCTCAGTCTAGGAAGTTTTAAATCAGAAAAAAATGACATTAGAAACAATTCTGATTGAAATGCGTGTCCAGCGACTACATTCTTTCAAATGGAAAAGCAACAGTCTGCTCTTCTGTCAGTGTCTTTTCACCTTGTATTTGAAAAAGTTAACATTTAAAATATTTTAATAGTAATTTTTATTTTGATATTAAGAAGAGGTGATCAAAGCTGGAGTTAGCAGAAATCAGAATAGAAACATACACTGTGTCCTTTCAAGCGTGCGTGCCAACCCTGGCAGCATGCTTATTCTGCGCTGCCACTCCCGGGTCTGGCTTGCCCAAAGGCTGCCCAAGACTAAGTGTATATTCCAGACGACCGGTGCAGATGCAGGGATCAACACAGTCCACGCCACGGTCCTCACTGCCTGTGAACATGAACCAGCCCAGTGTTTCAGCAATTTTGTTTTAAGAGCATGAGAGCTCGGCCTCCATGTATTCTATGATGATAAGAGTCCATTTCAAGTTCCACCTGTGAGGAAGTTCTTAAAGATGGAACCACAGCATATGGGAATAATCTCCCCTAATCCTTGCAGGTACACATTACTAGATTGAATTTAATTGCAAACTTTCATTCATCTAGGTTTGCATGATAGCTGGGAAAGGAAGGCCAAGAATGTACGGAACAACAGCATGCAAACTGCCTCGTGAAAGATAAAACTACACTGGAGACTGGGATGATGAGATGTCAAAACGTAAGCCACTCCTGACATAGAACAATCCATGTTAATCCTCTCATTTTTACTCCAGATTTTTCTTCTAAAAGATATATGAAGAAAGGAACTGAGGCCAAAGCTGTCTCAGGGCAAAAAAAGATGAACTCGAAAGGGAAAAGTGAAATAAAGAGCATCTCTAGGGAATTCCCTGATGGCCCAGTGGTTAGGACTCCGTGCTTTCACTGCTGAGGGCCTGGGTTTGATCTCTGGTTGGGAAACGAAGACCCTGCGAGCTGTGAGGGGCAGCCAAGAAAACCGAGAGGATGGTTATATGTACCGTTTACGCTGTTTTACACGAAATCAGAGGGCTGGGAGATTTGACAGTACTGTGAGTCTCTTTCATGACTTACGCTACAGAAATCTACTTATGCTAACTTAATACCTTTTAATTACAGATTTAACTGTCAGTGAAGTGAAAAACAAGAGCAAGAGACGTATTACTCACTCTCTGAGAACCGCGTACCATATTGGCAACGGCAACAAACAATAGACGTAGTAAGTCCAGGGACAGGCTTGAATCAGCAGGAAAAATGTGACAAAAACGCCAATGGCTACAAAGGTACACGGCAGGAGACGGCTTGGGTTCTGAAAGTCAAAGAGAACATTGAAAACACTCCACACTCATGCTCATTGATAGATTCTTAAAAGACATTTTATGAAGTAAAGGAAACTTATTACTTTCTTTCAGTGATTCCACAACTAGATGATCAATCTAAGAACTGCATTTTAAAAGAAACTTGTCACTAGATAAGAGCAGGAAGCCTGGGGCTGCCGCAGTTAGGCAAGTCTTCATGTAAGACTACGTTCCTACAGTTTGCTGTCAAATAATGTGTCTGGCCTCTGAGCACAGTTCTTAGTAACAATTTCATAGATGTTGACTGAGCTCACTGCCTAGCACACAAACGCCCCCTGGATCTATAGTGAACCGTGGGGCTTCATCTCCATCGGGAACAACGCCTCTATCTGTTCCAGCTTCACCTTGACCGGCCGCGCACACCGCTCTCCCACTGCTTAACCACAGGAGGATGGCTCGGGCACATCTCCGCTCCCACCCCCGGCCAAGCAGGAGGGGAGCCGCTCGGTGGCGGCGCGTGGATGGGGAGCCTGCTGGCGCTCTGGGCCGGGAGCAATGAGGCCCACATCGGAGGCAGCAAGGCCAGCGATGAGGACAACACGTGCTGACAGAAGCTGCACTAAGAACAGCGCGGGGGAAGGGACAGGACTGCAGGGCCGGTGGCGCCCTCTCGCCTCTGCTCCTTGTCTGCTCTGTTTCCCCTTGCCTTGCTGCCCAAGCTGACTAAGGGGAGAATTACGAATTATCTTCTGGAGCAGGTGGGGTTAGGGAGGAAAAGCAAGCGTTTCTCCCCCTTTAAAATTCCTCCCTTCTGCACTAAAATGTCACCAGAAAGGGAGCAAGGCAGCAAGGATAAACGAGAGCAAGGCTGTAACAAGCAAGGTGAAGCACAGCCCTGGGGTCAAGAGCTCGGAGCCACACAGACCAGGATTCAAACCCTGCTTCTGTCGATGGCTCACTGTATGAACATGGGCTGGAGGAAAAAAAAAAAGCTTTAAGATTCTGAGACTTAATTTCATCCCATCTATAAAATGGGAATACTAATATCCGTGTCTATTTATCAAGGCTAGTCATGCTTTACTGAGGTTATGAGAAGAGCTTACCAAAATGCCCAGTCTTACTACTGCTTAAGAAACAACGGTTCCTATCATTGCCTCTATTTTCCTTCTCTCCTCCTCTCCTTCTCTGCACTAGTCCCAGCCGTCAGTGGAGAAACCTACCCAGTGACTGGCCCTGGAAATGGAGACACAGGCCAGACAGGATGGAGGACCCCGAGCAAGGGGGCAGGAGAAGAAGGGGCAGAACTCAGAGATGGACAGGGAGGGCCTCTAACGCGGAAGATGCCCGAGGCAGGCCAGCCCTGTAGGGACTGAGACTGGTTTCACATCACTCTGAGAAGAGTAAAATCATAAGAAAATGAATTTAAACAAGTACGTAAAGAGATCCTCGAGGGATCTTCCAGGGTCAGCAGAGTATCGTATAATTATCCAAACCTTTGATACATAAAGCAACAGGCATTACAGATAAACACCCACTTGAGGGAAACCAAATCAAAAAGAAGTCCGTTCCGCCAAAGTACAAATGGAAAGAACTTTAAATACCAGGAATGGAAGACGTTTTCTCCCACATCACAATCAACTCCCTGCCTTCCCAGATCCTCCAAAATGCCCCTGAGCCTAACGAACCATGCTGGTGGAGGCTATCCCTCCAGCCAACAGTTCTTAAGTCACACTGTCTACGCCACACTCTGGACCAGGCGCTGACCAAGACGGAATTCAATCCACACGGAGATGGGGTCACGGGGCTGGTTTACGGGGTTGACCTTTTGAGATTTCCCCAAGTAACGAGAGAACAGGAAAGCATGAAGATAAATAAGGATATTTACTTCTAAAGCAAAAGACGTCTAAACTAGCAAGCAGAGAATAGATGCAAGTTAAATGCAGAGTTCAACCGGGAGGAGCTAGCAAACTAGCTCTAAAGAGAATGTTCGCTGTAGACCTGTCTGTAACGGTGACACATCAGAAACAACCTGCATCGTCTGAGGGACACTGTCAGGCAGACGTGACACCGACTTTGGTGGTGGTTGTTCCGTCGCTCAGGCGTGTCCCCACGTGCGACCCCAGGGACTGCAGCACGCCAGGCTCCCTGTCCTTCACCATCTCCTGGAGTTTGCTCAAACTCGTGTCAAACTCCCAGAGTTTGCTCAGACTGAGTCGGGGATGCCATCCGACCATCTCATCCTCTGGCTCTCAGTTTTTCCACCGAAAGTTAATTTCAGCGCTTCTGTTCTATTTGCTGTCAGTTAGCTAAACCACTGACTCACTTTCACTCTCTCACTGGCTAAACCACTGAGCTTGTCTCACATCTGCCCCCACGTCTGGAGAGGAGGGCAGTGTTTGCTGTGAGCCCCTCTCTCCCCGCTCCCAGCTGTCGACCGGCGCGCGTGGCCCTTCCGGGGGCGGGGTGCCGCGCACTGCTGGGGCCTCCATGCTCCCCAACCCCAGGCGCCAGGCTCTGCAGCCTCTCACCCCACCTGCTCTCCACGCCCCCCCTTTCCTCAGTGCTTCTGGTTCCTGGCAGCGCATTCTTCCTCCCAGACTGCTTGCATGCTGTCACGCCACTAGATTATAAACTCTCACTGAAGAACAATCAGAATGTTTTCGCAAACAGAACCAAAGGGCTCAAAATATTTTTAATGAGCTCAACTGTAGTGGTCAGTCTGGGGCGATTTCTTTAACGCTGTTTATTTGATATTGGAGAATGGACAATCAGCAATGCTGTGACAGCTCAAGCGGACAGCAGAGGCACTTGGCATTGCTACTCAGCACTCAAACCTCCCTTCCTCCCCCGCTTAGCTGAGCGCCCTGTGCAAGTTACTTAAACAACTCCAGTCTCCTCCTTCGCACAGCCTACTTCCAGCACTGTCTCAAGCTTAAAGGGGCAAAAGGAACTTCCAGTAGCCAGCTGAGTGCCCAGATGCAGCCTTCACTAACGCATCTTTGTTTTTGCCTCCTTTCCTGCCATGTAACAAATTATTTTTATTTTAGCCCATTTCACATACATTCAAATAATGAAAATTACTTGGGTTAAATTATTTAAGATGCATTAAAGCACTGTAAAAATGGAATAAACACTACTGTTCTTCCTTCCATTTTAGAAAAATAAAATATAAAGTTGAAAAAACTTACTGTTGGAAATGTGTACAGACTATTATTATCAATAATACACCATCTGGATATATTGCTTTTTAGAGGATTTGGACAAGGTAATAATCATTAGAGAAGGAACTAAAGAGAATGGAAGTGGCATGTTATTCCTGGTAAATGACAGTGATAAATTTTAAAAGAGTTAAGTATTTTAATGTGGTAAACCGTGTGCGCACTGTTCTATTTTCTCAGTTGTGTAAAGCATCACTAAAGAAAAGGGGGTGTTTGTTTTTTTGTTTGGTGTTGAAAGTACAATAAATGAGGGACTAATTCTTAAAATGAGGATATAGAGGAAGTTCTGGAAATTCATGTTTAAGAATTTTAGAAAGATGAAAAAGGGAAGGACAGTTCCAAAAAATATATGTATTGTTTTAAAAGGAACATTTTGAATAAATGATTTTATCTCTTTTCAGCTCCTAAACTTAATAACAGATGAAGTTAAATATATCGCTCTGAAATTGTTTTCTGATTACCTATACTGTAGAAAGATATGGAATACTTACAACATCCTAAATATAAAAATAAAGTCCACACAGTTAACGCCATAGGTGAATGTAAACTACATAGCTGTCTTTATAGCTCTCTTCTGTTATAGGACTATTATTATTGATGCGCTCTTTTCCCTACTAAAGAAATAGAGATTTCTGAGAAAAAAAGACCCGCCGCGACACAGGCGGGAGAGAGCTGGCCTAGGGCAGCGGGCGCCCGGCGTGGGCGCACTGCAGCTGGTTGGAGCCCGCTCCCTGCCTCCGCCCTCTGGTCTGGCAGCACTGTCTGCATCTTCAGTTTTTCTGAACATACCTTGGCCTCTGCCATAACACCTCTCCTAAGGTTACAGTGAGACTTGACGATCAACAGAGACGCGTAGGAGGTCCACCCCACAAAGCCGAGGACAACGTTGAGAGCCAGGAAGAGCCTGTCGTAGGCGTGGTAGTAGGCCAGGCCGCTCAGGGCCAGG
>SJYW01013809.1:132155-145592 GCA_006410735.1 Raphicerus campestris
TTCTGTATGTCAATAACTACTAAAAATTTTTTTGACAATTTCATATAGCTCAACATATAATCACTTGTCTTTTTTCTACTTGGTTTCAGTAGCTTCTAAAGAGGTAAGATGGTGACTTGCAGGAAAGTCATCTTTAAGCATTGTTATTAATTTGGGTGGGTCACAGACATCTTTGCGGATCTGAAACTCACTCCAGAGTTTTCAAAATAAACATAATTCAAAATCCTACATAAGATTTTAAGAAAATTCAAGAACCATAGAAACTCATCTGTAAGCTCCCTCGAGTTGTGTAGAGACCCCTAAGACGAATCCGTGCCCACTCCAAGGAATCCCAGATCCTCCAACTCCTGGGAACCCTCACACTCCATCAGGACTTCCCTGTAGCTCATATGGTAATGAATCCGCCCGCCATGCAGGAGACCCAGGTTTAAGCCCTGGGTCGGGAAGATCCTCTGGAGAAGGGGATGGCAACCCACTCCAGTATTCTTGCCTGGAGAATCCCATGGACAGGGGAGCCTGGGGGCTATAGTCCGCGGGGTAGCAAAGAGTCAGACACGACTGAATGACTAGCACCACCACTAAACACTCTGTCAGACTGGAGGAAGGTCCCCTGGACTCACTGGGATTTGGAGGAAAAAGGTGCCAGGAAGCAGGAATTCATGAAGAAAAATAAGTTACTTCAAAATGTTGCCATGACCCAGTTCTCTCGGACACCTCACAGTTTGGAATATCTTCCTAGAAGTCTGTGAAATGGAATTACTGGGACAAAGGACACAGGCACTCATTGAAAGCTACATCTAAAATGAAATTCCAAAGTTCTATAAAAACCTCCTAAGATGATCTCCCTTCTGCTTGCTCTAATCCACTCCATATCCCAAAATCTTCTAATGTACTTGAAATTGAGATGGGCATCTTATTGTCTACTTCATCAGTTCTAAACTTCCTGGACTACTGATGACCATCTCCTTCTATTCTATTTAATTTCCCATTACCCCAAATATAAACTCAACTTTATAAAATGGTCAAGCTTTTCAATCGTCACCTATCTCGAATTCACGTCTGAGTCATTATTCATAAAGACCCTCTCGTCTCTGCTTTCCAAAATCAAATCGTCATCATCCTTTATGATCCACTCCAAATCTCACCACACACCATTAGCACTTTAGTGTGGTCTAATCACGAATTCATTTCTCTCCAACCAAATTTTAACCTCCATGCGGGCCATTAATTATTTTCATTAATATCAATAATGCTTAGGAAACTGCAAAGCACATCAATCAATATATCTTAATTGATTAAAGTGCTATCAAAATATTGCAGACCTAAAAAAGGAAGAAAAACAGAAGCGTATACATTGCTATTCTGAAAGCACCTAACAATTTGCTAAAAAGAGCGGAAAAAAGCTTGTCCAGAAATTAATTCCTGGACATCAAAATGTTCATTAAAATGTTCTAAACAAACCTCACTGGAGCACTATGACATTAAACTCTTATTCCCCATGTAATTTTTTTTTTTTTTTTTTAGTTTTCTGTCAGTTGAGAAGGGTACAAAATAGTCTTAGTCTCACATATTTTAAATATAAAGAAACTATGAAAAACGGGAAGTCCAGAATTAAGGTGCAATATTTTAACATCCTGGAAAAAAGACGAAACAAATACCACCACACTGTGTGGGGGACAGGCGGGGAGGGCTCCAAGGAGCACCACACGAGTCAGGGAAGGGGCCTGTGGGCGCCGACACGGGCGAATCTCGAAAATCAAGCTGAACAGAAAAAGGAGAACTGTAAAAAAAAAAATGAATAGATTTTAAAAATGGAGATTCAATGATATTACACCATTTTATTTCTTAGGAGAAAGAAGATCTAAAGAAATACGGTAAAACGTTGACATTTCTAAAGCTTGGATTGTAGGTACAAAGATTTTTATTACAGTCTTTATTCTTCTCAGTGTGAACCGTTTCATAATTAAAATCGAAAACACGTCAGCAAAAGGGATCTATACACAGACACACACGTGTACTCAAGATACACCTACACAGATACACGAGAAGCTGCAGCTGTGCCTACAGGAACGGAGACTGTGCAGGATGGAACCCAGCATGGGAACTTTCCATTATCACCTGTGCGATTTTTTATTGTGAAGATGCATTAATTTTTCATTCATATTTGACGAGCCAGATTCTTAAAATAAAATAATTAAAACATTAAAATTTAACCACAGCTTGATGGAAAAACTTGGGCGCCAATGCTCCCACCAGGAACAATCAGAAAGCCTGACAAAACAAGAGAGGGTGGGGCTAGCGGAGAGAGCAGACGGCAAGTATATATACCGCGTGGAAGTCAGCCAGCCAGTGGGGATTTGCCGTCTGACGCACGGAGCTCGAATCCGGGGCCCTGTGACAACCTAGAGGGGTGGGATGGTGGGACGGGGGAGGAAGGTTCCAGAGGAAGGGGCCTACGTGCAGCTACGGCTGACTCATGCTGATGCATGGCAGAAACCAACACAGCATTGTAACTATCCTCCGATTACGTGCTTTAAATAAAATTAAAAAAAAATAAATTTAAAGGTGCTGGAGAGTTAGCAGACCACCAAGAACTGAAGAATTGGGAGCCGAGGGAGAAGAAAATCGCAAGAAGCAAACCAGCATCCTGCAGACTGTGCCCTTTCGAGCACCCCTCTCTACACCAGGGAACGGGGAGGGCGAGGGCACCCCCGGCCAGCGCTCCTGCCTGGAGAATCCCGGGACGGGGAGCCTGGTGGGCTGCCGTCCACGGGCTCGCAGAGTCAGACCTGACTGAGCGACTTCGCAACAGCAGAGGAACAGTGCAAACGAAACGACCGAAGCCTTAATGTTAAAATACCCTGAGGTGAACAACTCTCCCTTCTGACCAAATGAATACAGGAAATAGCGTCCAAAGTGAAGGAAGCCCCATCACTGGCTGCAGCTCTCTGATCACTGGCTGCAGCTCGCCGAGCCGGGCAGGAAGGAAGGTGTCCTCCCGGCCCAGCAAGAGCGCGCTGCACCCCGCGGCCAAGGAGGCGCCCCGCCGCGCCCGAGCCGCCGCCCGGTTAGCGCACGGCCTCCCCTCCGCTCCAGGGGCGCCTCTGGCTCACCACTGTCTGCCTGTCCCAAATCGCAAGTCTCTGCTATTCCACGAGAAACTCCTTTTGCTGGTTAAANTTTTTTTTTTTTTTTTTTAGTTTTCTGTCAGTTGAGAAGGGTACAAAATAGTCTTAGTCTCACATATTTTAAATATAAAGAAACTATGAAAAACGGGAAGTCCAGAATTAAGGTGCAATATTTTAACATCCTGGAAAAAAGACGAAACAAATACCACCACACTGTGTGGGGGACAGGCGGGGAGGGCTCCAAGGAGCACCACATGAGTCAGGGAAGGGGCCTGTGGGCGCCGACACGGGCGAATCTCGAAAATCAAGCTGAACAGAAAAAGGAGAACTGTAAAAAAAAAAATGAATAGATTTTAAAAATGGAGATTCAATGATATTACACCATTTTATTTCTTAGGAGAAAGAAGATCTAAAGAAATACGGTAAAACGTTGACATTTCTAAAGCTTGGATTGTAGGTACAAAGATTTTTATTACAGTCTTTATTCTTCTCAGTGTGAACCGTTTCATAATTAAAATCGAAAACACGTCAGCAAAAGGGATCTATACACAGACACACACGTGTACTCAAGATACACCTACACAGATACACGAGAAGCTGCAGCTGTGCCTACAGGAACGGAGACTGTGCAGGATGGAACCCAGCATGGGAACTTTCCATTATCACCTGTGCGATTTTTTATTGTGAAGATGCATTAATTTTTCATTCATATTTGACGAGCCAGATTCTTAAAATAAAATAATTAAAACATTAAAATTTAACCACAGCTTGATGGAAAAACTTGGGCGCCAATGCTCCCACCAGGAACAATCAGAAAGCCTGACAAAACAAGAGAGGGTGGGGCTAGCGGAGAGAGCAGACGGCAAGTATATATACCGCGTGGAAGTCAGCCAGCCAGTGGGGATTTGCCGTCTGACGCACGGAGCTCGAATCCGGGGCCCTGTGACAACCTAGAGGGGTGGGATGGTGGGACGGGGGAGGAAGGTTCCAGAGGAAGGGGCCTACGTGCAGCTACGGCTGACTCATGCTGATGCATGGCAGAAACCAACACAGTATTTTAACTATCCTCCGATTACGTGCTTTAAATAAAATTAAAAAAAAATAAATTTAAAGGTGCTGGAGAGCTAGCAGACCACCAAGAACTGAAGAATTGGGAGCCGAGGGAGAAGAAAATCGCAAGAAGCAAACCAGCATCCTGCAGACTGTGCCCTTTCGAGCACCCCTCTCTACACCAGGGAACGGGGAGGGCGAGGGCACCCCCGGCCAGCGCTCCTGCCTGGAGAATCCCGGGACGGGGAGCCTGGTGGGCTGCCGTCCACGGGCTCGCAGAGTCAGACCTGACTGAGCGACTTCGCAACAGCAGAGGAACAGTGCAAACGAAACGACCGAAGCCTTAATGTTAAAATACCCTGAGGTGAACAACTCTCCCTTCTGACCAAATGAATACAGGAAATAGCGTCCAAAGTGAAGGAAGCCCCATCACTGGCTGCAGCTCGCAGATCACTGGCTGCAGCTCGCCGAGCCGGGCAGGAAGGAAGGTGTCCTCCCGGCCCAGCAAGAGCGCGCTGCACCCCGCGGCCAAGGAGGCGCCCCGCCGCGCCCGAGCCGCCGCCCGGTTAGCGCACGGCCTCCCCTCCGCTCCAGGGGCGCCTCTGGCTCACCACTGTCTGCCTGTCCCAAATCGCAAGTCTCTGCTATTCCACGAGAAACTCCTTTTGCTGGTTAAAAAAAAAAGAAAGGTCTAAGGGAGGACCTTTAACCTGTATCAGACTGAAAGAAATGTAAAAAAAAAAAGTGTCTTTTATCATTTTAGTGGAAAAACACATTGAAATATTTTGTTAACATTTATTTCAGCTCCCTGAATTTAGTGATTTTTAAGTAAAATATATAACGAAATGTTTTGGCTTCAAATGGCAAGATATTAATGTACTATCCCAGGGGGGTAACCCACTTGCCAATGCAGGAGACTTAGAGAGACGGGGTTCCGTTCCCGGGCTGGGAAGGCCCCCAGGAGGCGGGCGTGGCAGCCGCCTCCAGCATCCTCCAGCATCCCACGGACCGAGGAGCCTGGCCCGGGCCGCGGGGACGGGGGACAGACGCCCACGGCGCAGCACGGCGCCGCCTCCCACCTTCATACTGCCCAGGCCGTCTCCCAAGAGGCCTTTCCGATTTCAGGGGATTTTTCTTTTATTTTTTTTAAATTTTATTCTGGCCTCTACAGTACACCGTTTTCAAATAGGGAATGTTTTTCGCNGGGCTGGGAAGGCCCCCAGGAGGCGGGCGTGGCAGCCGCCTCCAGCATCCTCCAGCATCCCACGGACCGAGGAGCCTGGCGGGCTGCGCCCGGGGCGCAGGGACGGGGGACAGACGCCCACGGCGCAGCACGGGGCCGCCTCCCACCTTCATGCTGCCCAGGCCGTCTCCCAAGAGGCCTTTCCGATTTCAGGGGATTTTTCTTTTAATTTTTTTAAATTTTACTCTGGCCTCTATAGTACACCGTTTTCAAATAGGGGATGTTTTTCCCNACGGCGCAGCACGGGGCCGCCTCCCACCTTCATGCTGCCCAGGCCGTCTCCCAAGAGGCCTTTCCGATTTCAGGGGATTTTTCTTTTAATTTTTTTAAATTTTACTCTGGCCTCTATAGTACACCGTTTTCAAATAGGGAATGTTTTTCGCGCCTTATAAGTCACCCTCGCAGGCCGCCAAGCCACTTTTTCTAGTCAAGCGGCCCCACCTGCTGGCCACGTCTAGGCACAGCCTCAGGGTCCATTAGACCCAACTTTACTTCTGAGGGGTTTTTTTGAGCAGTTCTATTTGTCGTGAGCATTTCATGATTTTCATTCTTCCTTGGAGGTCTTTAAAATCAAAAACTAAAATTTACTTACTTTTAAATAACAGAATAAAATGCTGCTTACTCGCTTCAGTCGTGTCCGACTCTGTGCGACCCTCTGGCCTGCAGCCCTCCAGGCTCCTCTGTCCCCGGGATTCTCCAGATGAGAAGCCTGGAGCAGGTGGCTATGCCCGCCTCCAGCGGATCTTCCCCGCCCAGGGATGGATCCCGGGTCTCCTGCACTGCAGGCAGAGTCTTTACCACTCCCCACCAGGGAACATATGGAGCCACCGGACCTTTAACAAGTTTCAGATGTAAGACTCTAGCAATCTTGTTTTTCTGTATCTTGATGATACATTTACTATTTCATCATCCTAAGAACTATGACATTATTCATCCATTACTCGTGCTAAAGAAGACTAAATAAGACAACGGAAGAATGGTAAAGAGAATTAGTAAACCATAATCTAGTGATGCTGGTGGAACTGATCACCTGAGCAAAATCTCAAGACTGAATTTTCAGTTCTCAATACCTCAGAGATAAATTTCCTCACACTCACCAGTGGATGAACAATATATTTATAAGAAGAAAAAAAGAAATACCGTACTTATTCAAGAAGGAAGGATTTCATTGAACAATTACTTGTAACAAGAACCTGAGTGAGTGAGTGAGTGAGTGAAGTCGCTCAGTCTGTCTGACTCTTTGCGACCCCATGGACTGTAGCCTATCAGGCTCCTCCGTCCATGGAATTCTCCAGGCCAGAGTACTGGAGTGGGGTGCTGTTTCCTTCTCCAGGGGATCTTCCCGACCCAGGGACTGCACCCAGCTCTCCCACATTGCAGGCAGTCACCAAGGAAGCTCTGTTGTACAAAAAGAATATGTAACCACAGTATAATTTCATCTTTTATAATGTTTATGTGCCAATAATTATACTGTAGTTTCAAAGTGGACAATGTTGACATTAGGTGAATATATAAAGGTGACTGAAAGAGATGTGTAGAAATGAAAAAAAACTCATTGGAATAGAGAAAATTAAAGAACCCATTGTGCTCAAATGATAAATGATGATAACTGCTTTTCCTGGTATACTGAGCATCTGTGATAGGAAAAAAAGGATACTACTCATAATATTTAGAAATAAAATATCTAGGAATAAAATAATGAGAAATATATATTGGGTGAAGAATGATAAAATTTTACTTAGGGATATAACAAGATATAAATAAATAATATTCAATACTGTAAAAAAAAATGTCAATTCTCCAACTGCTTCCTAAATATATGAAAACAACTAAAAATTTTTATATATAACTCAACATGATTCTAAAATTTACATGAAAGAATAAATTTTTTTTATCTGTGCCCATAGACTGCATGATTTTATGATTCATACCAATGATTAAAATATCTTATCTTTTATATTATTTTAATATTTATAATTTAATTTTATTTTTTATTTTTTGCTGCACTGCACAGCTTGTACACTTTTAGTTCCCCAACCAGGGATGGAACCTGGGCCCACGTCAATGAAAGCACCAGGTCCCAACCACTGTGCCACCAGGGAATTTTCTATTTCTTACTTCTTTTTAAAGTATATTTCATACAAGCTGCATATATTAATATATATTTGGGCTTCCCAGGTGGCATTAGTGGTAAAGAAGCCAACAGTCAACGCAGAGGACAGAAGAGACCCGGGTTCGATCCCTGGGGGGGGAAGATCCCCTGGAGAAGGAAATGGCTACCCACTCCAGTGTTCTTGCCTGGAGAGTCCTGTGGACAGAGGGCCTGGCAGCAAAGGCAGCAAAGAGTTGAACAGGACTAAAGAAAATTCTGAAAGAGACGGAAACACCAGACTACCTGATCTGCTTCCTGAGAAATCTGGATGCAGGTCAAGAAGCAACAGCTAGAACTGGACATGGAATATCAGACTAGTTACAAATCCAGAAAGGAGGACGTCAAGGCTGTACATGGGTCATGCTGCTCATTTAACTTACATGCAGAGCACATCATGAGAAATGCCAGGCTGGATGAAGCACAAGCTGGAATCAAGATTGCCAGGAAAAACATCAATAACCTCAGATATGCAGATGACACCACCCTTATGGCAGAAAGGGAAGAACTAAAAAGCCTCTTGATGAAAGTGAAAGAGGAAAGTAAAAAAGTTGGCTTAAAACTCAACATACCGAAAACTAAGATCATGGCATCTGGTCCCATCACTTCGTGGCAAATAGATGGGGAAACAATGGAAACAGTGACAGACTTTATTTTTGGGGGGCTCCAAAATCACTGCAGATGGTGATTGCAACCATGAAATTAAATTACACTTGCTCCTTGGAAGAAAAGCTATGACAGATCTAGACAGCATATTAAAAAGCAGAGACATCACTTTGCCAACCAACTAGTCAAGGCTATGGTTTTTCCAGTGGTCATGTATGGATGTGAGTTGGACTACAAAGAAAACTGAGCACTGAAGAGTTGATGCTTTTGAGCTGTGGTTGGAGAAGACTCTTGAGAGTCCCTTGGACTGCAAGGAGATGCAACCAGTCCATCCTAAAGCAGATCAGTCCTGAATATTCATTGGAAGGACTGATGCTGAAGCTGAAACTGCAATACTTTGGCCACCTGATACAAAAAACTGACTCATTTGAAAAGACTCTGATGCTGAGAAAGATTGAGGGCAGGAGGAAAAGGGGATGGTGGGATGGCATCACCAACTCAATGGACATGAGTTTGAGCAAGCTCCGGGAGTTGGTGATGGACAGGGAGGCCTGGCGTGCTGCGGTCCATGGGGTCGCAGAGTCAGACACGACTGAGAGACTGAACTGAAAGTGCTTACACACACACACATATATAAACAGATGTAATTTTTAATAATAATAAACAGTACAGAGGGACATAATGACAACCAATGAATCTCTGCCCCATCTTTCTCAACTCTCAGCTTCCCAATACAGAAATGAACCCCTCCCTACGTCTGCTCTGATCAAGTCATCTCCCTCAGTCGTTCCAAACCCCATCACGCCTTCGGCTGCTGCACACTGCAAGCGTGCCTTCTTGTACAGTTTGAAATGTTTCCTTTTCCTAAAGTTTCCACCGCCAAGAGGGATGAAGAAATGATGACTTCTAGTGTTTCCTCTAGCTCCCCATCAATCCACATATTACTGAAAATCCATTCCACTTCATTTGAGGTCTACTTGCTGTTCTAGTTTGGAGGACTGGCCTCCCCTCTGGCTCATTCCTGTACAGTTTATCGTTCCATGAGGCTTTAGACACATTTCCCATTTTTAGACAATGCAGCCTGCACTCCTCCTCCTGTAAAGTTTGTGCCACTTTTTGTCTTATGGATAAAATATCTTCTCAGATACTTATGAGGATTTCAAGATTTTAATATTTTTAGTCCTTTGCTATTCCTTCAACTATCTATTTCCTCATAAGTTAATTTTTTATTTTATCTTGGGCTTTTTTGGTCATGCTGCAGGCTTTCGACAAATGGTGCTTTTCAGCCAGACAAGTTTGCAGGAAGGATGAGTGAGCCAAAGGATGAGAATCAGCCCTTCTGTCAGGGCCCCAGCTGACACAAAGCTAGCAGCGGCTGCCAGGCAGGTGTTGAGCTTCAGAGCAGGGCAAGGTCACGGTCAGCTCCTGGGCCGAGGGGAAGAAGACAGGCAATGTGCACTTGAACCTCCCGCAGAAGAGCATCTCCCTGATAAGTCTTCCTAAGGTTGCTGACCTAAGGTAACTATGATTTCCAACGTCCTGTGTATTTTCTTCATACCAAGAACTGACAAAATATTTATTTAGTTATTTATTTTGTTATGGTCTGACGATGTCATTAATAAACAGATGCATATGATATCTATATGATATACTCTAAGACCCATTCTAATTGGAGGATTAGAATTCTAACTCTAATTCTAATTGATAAAGACTTGGCTTATAGTCTTTATGAGCATATGTGATGACCTTACAACTAGGGACACTCTTCAAATGATAATTCTACCTTTGACATATATAATTAATATTTCACTAACATTATTATATATATCATTATAGTATATAATTAATTTTGACTTGCAAAATCCTAATTTTGCTTTGTATTTGCTCTCCTAGACACACACACACACACACACACACACACACACACACACACACACACACACACAGAAGCAAGCTGCTGTGCTGACTCGTAACTACATGGCTCAGAGGGTGTAAGCTTCCCGTTTGTGAATATCACCCCAGGGCCACGCTGCTGCCGTTGTTCAGTCACTAAGTCGCGTCTGACTCTTTACAGCCCCATGAACTATATATGCCAGGCTTCTCTGTCCTTCACTATCTTCCTGAGTTTGTTCAAATTCATGTTCATTGAGTCAGTGATGCCATCCAACCATCTCATTCGTATTGTCCTCTTCCCCTCCTGACCTGATCTTTCCAAGCATCAGGGTCTTTTCCAATGAGTCAGCTCTTCGCATCATGTGGCCAAAGTACTGGAGTTTCAGTTTTAGCATCAGTCCTTCCAAAGAGTATTCAGGGTTGATTTCCATTAGGACTGACCACTAGTGCTATATGGAGAAGGAAGTGGCAACCTACTCCACTATTTTTGCCTGAGGAATCTCATGGACAGAAGAGCCTGGTGGGTTAAAGTCCACAGGTTGCAGAGTCAGATATGACTGAAGCAGCTTAGCACATACTAGTGCTATATAAGATTGGAGGAGGTAATGTTACCCCACTCCAGCACTCTTGCCTGGAAAATCCCATGGACAGAGGAGCCTGGTGGGCTGCAGTCCATGGGGTCACAAAGAGTCGGACACAACTGAGCAACTTCACTTTCATGCACTGGAGAAGGAAATGGCAGCCTACTCCAGTGTTCTTGTCGAGAATCCCAGGGATGGGGGAGCCTGGTGGGCTGCCGTCTGTGGGGTCACACAGAGTCGGACACGACTGAGCGACTTCACTTTCATGCATTGGAGAAGGAAATGGCAACCCACTCCAGTGTTCTTGCCGAGAATCCCAGGGATGGGGAAGCCTGGTGGGCTGCTGTCTATGGGGTCACACAGAGTCGGACACGACCGAAGCGACTCAGCAGCAGCAGCAGCAGCAGCAGTGCTATGTAATATGTAAGATGGGCTTCCCAGGTGGTGCTAGTGGGAAAGAACCTGCCTGCTAATGCAAGAAATACAGGTTCAATCCCTGGGTTGGGAAGATACTGCAATGGCAACCCACTGCAATATTCCTGCCTGGAGAATCCCATGGACAGAGGAGCCTGGTGGGCCACAGTCCATGGGGTCGCAAAGAGTTGGACACGACTAAGCAACTTAGCACGCTATATAAGTTGTCAAAAACAACTCCAGTGAAGTCACTCAATCACATCCCTNCACACACACACACACACACACACACACACAGAAGCAAGCTGCTGTGCTGACTCGTAACTACATGGCTCAGAGGGTGTAAGCTTCCCGTTTGTGAATATCACCCCAGGGCCACGCTGCTGCCGTTGTTCAGTCACTAAGTCGCGTCTGACTCTTTACAGCCCCATGAACTATATATGCCAGGCTTCTCTGTCCTTCACTATCCCCCTGAGTTTGTTCAAATTCATGTTCATTGAGTCAGTGATGCCATCCAACCATCTCATTCGTATTGTCCTCTTCCCCTCCTGACCTGATCTTTCCAAGCATCAGGGTCTTTTCCAATGAGTCAGCTCTTCGCATCATGTGGCCAAAGTACTGGAGTTTCAGTTTTAGCATCAGTCCTTCCAAAGAGTATTCAGGGTTGATTTCCATTAGGACTGACCACTAGTGCTATATGGAGAAGGAAGTGGCAACCTACTCCACTATTTTTGCCTGAGGAATCTCATGGACAGAAGAGCCTGGTGGGTTAAAGTCCACAGGTTGCAGAGTCAGATATGACTGAAGCAGCTTAGCACATACTAGTGTTATATAAGATTATAAGTGTTATATAAGATACAAGATTGGAGGAGGTAATGTTACCCCACTCCAGCACTCTTGCCTGGAAAATCCCATGGACAGAGGAGCCTGGTGGGCTGCAGTCCATGGGGTCACAAAGAGTCGGACACAACTGAGCAACTTCACTTTCATGCACTGGAGAAGGAAATGGCAGCCTACTCCAGTGTTCTTGTCGAGAATCCCAGGGATGGGGGAGCCTGGTGGGCTGCCGTCTGTGGGGTCACACAGAGTCGGACACGACTGAGCGACTTCACTTTCATGCATTGGAGAAGGAAATGGCAACCCACTCCAGTGTTCTTGCCGAGAATCCCAGGGATGGGGAAGCCTGGTGGGCTGCTGTCTATGGGGTCACACAGAGTCGGACACGACCGAAGCGACTCAGCAGCAGCAGCAGCAGCAGCAGTGCTATGTAATATGTAAGATGGGCTTCCCAGGTGGTGCTAGTGGGAAAGAACCTGCCTGCTAATGCAAGAAATACAGGTTCAATCCCTGGGTTGGGAAGATACTGCAATGGCAACCCACTGCAATATTCCTGCCTGGAGAATCCCATGGACAGAGGAGCCTGGTGGGCCACAGTCCATGGGGTCGCAAAGAGTTGGACACGACTAAGCAACTTAGCACGCTATATAAGTTGTCAAAAACAACTCCAGTGAAGTCACTCAATCACATCCCTACTACCCATATTTCAAACAAATTTTACTTATTTTGGTCAAGAGAAAAATCCTTCCTAATTCAATGAGAATCCTTGCTAACTGCACAGGACGCCCCAGGAGGTGCCCACCCGAGTCGGTCAGCCAGGTTTTGTCTCAAATAACCCCATTCCCAGTTCAAGGAAAGCACATCTTTCTGGGGTGGGACAAAATCTGCTGCCCACCAAAACCTGCTCTTCTCTTTGCCCAAGCAGTTGTCCATGTTTCCCAGAAGTAGACCATTGGCTTCTTCACTTCACATATCCACCCTAGAGCCTCCTATGTGTGCAGTGGCTTCCGCCACCATCTTTATGCTGATGGCTCCGATATCCTCCCAACCAACTCTAACCTCTATCTTGAGATCCAAATCCCCATTTCTAACTAATTCGTGTATCTTCAAATGCAAGTTGAGCTCAGTAGCCTCCCAGCCTCACCACTCACGCCAGCTCTCGTCTCTCTGGGAGCCAGAACGGCACGAGCCTCTCCCTCCTCGGCCAGGCTGAGAGGCGCGCCCCGCCCCAGTCAAGCCCTGCCTTTCTACACCCCTGTATCCCCTCTATGAGCCGCTCAGGGTATGCAGCACCTGGCTCACTACTTGTAAAACAGCAGAAGAGGCTTTCATTTGGTATATGACACTAATGTGCACAAAAAAGACAGATTTTCTAAGAACCTCATCTATTGTGTCAAGCATTCAAACTCAATGAAAAATTTTTTCCTACAAGTTAATAAAAAACATAAGAGACTTACTTAAATGGTGTAAACAAAAACGACAAAGTAGCTTCTTTTTTCTGAGTCATTTTAACCTGGGAACCAAGTGTGAAAATAT
>SJYW01013809.1:161990-192738 GCA_006410735.1 Raphicerus campestris
CCCGGAGTGGGGTCTCTCCTGGTGTGGGGTCTCTCCTGGTGTGGGGTCTCCCCTGGAGTGTGGGGTGGTCTCCCCCGGTGTGGGGTCTCCGCTGCTGTGGGGTCTGTCCCAGCGTGGGGTCTCCTAGTGTGGTGAGCTACAGTGATGGCGTTTCAAATGTTAAACCAAGCTAGGGTTCCCAGAATAAACTGAACTTCATCATTAAGTACTGTCCTTCCTATATACTCTCGGATTTTATTTGCTCAAATATCTAGCATTTTAAATTGATATTTATCAGTGATATTAGACTATTTTTTCTGTAGTATCTTTCTCCGGTTTTGGTGTCCGACAATGCAATGGGAAGTGTTACTACCTTTTACTTTTTGGAAGAGTTTGTGTAGAATTAGTACTACTTCTTCCTTTACTGTGTAACAGGATGCCAATGGCTCAGAGTTCCCTTTGTTGGAAAGTCTTTAACTATAAATCCAGTCTCTTCATATCCAGAGACACCGAGACCGTTTCCTGCTGAGGAAGTTTTGGGAGTTGTACCTTTTGTCCATTTGTCCATTTCATCCAAATTGTCAAATTTATTATCCCCAAAATTGTCCCTAATATTCTGGTCTCTTGTTCTTTCTTCTGTCCTTTAACTCAGAACTCTTCTATCAGGTATCATAGTTAGTTACGCAGAGTGACTCATTTTTCAACTCATTTTAATTCATTTCTGAAAGATCTTTACCTCTACAACTAAAGTACATACGGTATCTACCTAGATGTAGAGAAGCTCCCATTGACTTGAATATTCCTCTCAACCATGGAAACCTGAGTACTCTCTTTATCATGTTCACTAATAACGAAATATCTCTATCATTTCTCACTTTCTTTTGCATTTACAAATAACTCCCTGGACTTACATTCTTTCTTTTTCCCACTGTTGTTAACACAACTTTTCTGTAGAAAGTATCAAAGTGTCTGTGTTAAAGGATAAGACAAATTTTCCCCTACCCTAAAGCTTACTGAAGTAGTAAAACAAACATTGATTTGAGAACTTTGACCCTGAAGCTGAAACAACTAACATAAAAGTCTAGCTCTCTCGTATAGTAACAGTGGGACCTTAGGTCCCTCCTGGGCACTCTCCAGCATCACTTCCTCACGGAATACCCAGTCCAGATCAGAAGCTCAAACCTTCAATTCAGTTTATAAGCACACAGCTATGACTCTGCCTGTTTGTAGTAAGGTCTGCCTCTATAACTTCATGCTGATTCCAGTACAGCAAGCCAGGCTTTCTCCAGTACTCAGCCCAGTCCTGGGCTCTTACCACTACTACTACCAAGTCGCTTCAGTCATGTCCGACTCTGTGCGACCTCACAGACAGCAGCCCACGAGGCTCCCCCGTCCCTGGGACTCTAGGCAAGAACACTGCAGGGCGTTGCCATTTCCTTCTCCAGCGCATGAAAGTGAAAAGTGAAAGTGAAGCTGCTCAGTCATGTCCAACTCTTTGCAACCTCATGGACTGCAGCCTACCACACTCCTCCGTCCATGAGGTTTTCCAGGCAAGAGCACTGGAGTGGGGTGCCACTGCAAGCACATATAAATAAGCACTATTATCATTTAATCTTTCTCTTTTTTATAAATCACTTTTTATTCAGATTTAGTGCCTGGAGAATCCCAGGGACGGGGGAGGCTAGCGGGCTGCCATCTATGGGGTTGCACAGAGTCGGACACGACTGAAGCGACTTAGCAGCAGTAGCAGCAGCAGTGAAAAAGAAAACATTTTCATGGATGAATCATTTGGAAATCACCTAAACAAATGAAAAACTACTAAAATTTTTAAAATACACATAACCATGTATCAATAAAAGTCATTTAACTTATAGCCCTGGGATGTTTACCACACACTGAAAAACAATGTCAAAAATTACAATATGTAAAAATGTATAAAAATCTAGATATTTATAAAAGTTTACATCAATGGAAAACTTGCACTGAAACACTGCTTGTGGTTATTCTAAGAGTGCGAAACAAAAAAATAATCTTTAATCAAGAAAACAACTGAGGTGCTTGGAAAAGAGCGATCTTTTATATTTTTATCACTAACATACAAGCATCAGTGACTATCCAGATTATTCAGTGAAATATTGGCTATAAAGACCTAGATTAATGCAAATTTTGGTAAGTAGAAAGAAAATTCCTCAACAATGTTAATCATAAATTATTAATAGAAATCAGCAATTGTTAATAATATCCTAGTATGCACTATTAATATTTCTTCAACATTTTTAATTGATAAGCAAAATTCTCTGCACCAGTGGAAGAGAAAAGTACTTACTGAGACGACTGGCCAATTGATTTGTTCGGGGCTTGGAAGGTCACATTAACAAGTCCGTGATTACAGGATATGAGGTAGAGCCAGGAAATTACAGGTGTGTCATAGGAAGCCACTGATCAAGGAAGCACTTCTACATCCAACTTCTTACAACTCCCTGAGGAAACATATTTTAAATCCATTTTCAATTTTCATTTTAGAAATCAGACCCTAAAGATATTCCCTTTGGAGCCTACTACCTTTATTGCTTTTTCTGGCTAATGCTACTAAATGACTGACATCAGGTTTGTTTTGCTTCACTTTTAAAAATCTGTCAAATATTCTCAATATACACTAGTAGTACATTAACTGATAAATGATTATGGCATTTGTTGTGTGCTAGNTTTTTCTGGCTAATGCTACTAAATGACTGACATCAGGTTTGTTTTGCTTCACTTTTAAAAATCTGTCAAATATTCTCAATATACACTAGTAGTACATTAACTGATAAATGATTATGGCATTTGTTGTGTGCTAGGGACCATGTACTGCGACAAGCACGTTCCTAATTCTGTGTACTTTAAGTATCTCCTTGACCGAGGAGGCTGAGAGAAGTCAAGTAACTTTTTAAAAGTCTCATGGCAAATAATTGGCAGGACGGAGATATGAACCTAAAAAGCACAATCCTTGACAGGAAGCCCCTAAATGTGGGGACATTAAGTACAACAGATGTGTAAAATTCCCATTACACAGGCAGAAATATTGCATACAAATGACCCATTTCTAAACATGCCCTTTCCATGCCACTCCCTAATCCTTCCCATTTTCCATGCCAGAAATTGTTTACATTTTAAATCTCTCTGGCAATTCAATTACAATAAAGATCAGCAATCCTTTTAGCTAAGGACTATGAAACAACAAGAATACACGGAAGAACTGTACAAAAAAGAGCTTCAGGACCCAGATGATCACAATGCTGTGATCACTCACCTAGAGCCAGGCATCCTGGAATGCAAAGTCAAGTGGGCCATTGAGAGCATCCCTATGAACAAAGCTAGTGGAGGTGATGGAATTCCAGTTGAGCTATTTCAAACCCTGAAAGATGATGCTGTGAAAGNCCCGGGTAAGTCCTCCGGGACTCCAATCCCCGCCCCTACCGCCTGCGACCAATCAAAAATGAGTGGGGCGGGGCTTTGCCTTTGAGCAGGGCGCGGGGCCCCTCAGTCTCTGGTCACAGGCGGCGGGGAGCAGGCGGGGCGGGGCGGGGCGAGGCGAGGGGCGGGGCACTCGCCATTTCTCGCGAGACCGGGGACCAGGAAGACGCCCGCAGAGCCGGGCTGCTGGTGCAGCTGCGGCTGAGGCAGTGGCTGCTGGTACCGCTGCAGCCTCCGGACCGTTCGCCCTCTAGCCTGCCCCTGGTCTCCGGGTGAGGAGGCGGGACGTGGCAAGGCCGGGCCTGCGGAAGCGAGCGGTGCCCGCTGAGGCTGAGCGGGGACTCAGGCCGCGGCCTGTCAGAGCCAGACAGGGAGGCGCCCACACTCCTGACAGTGTAAGATGGCGGCGATGGCGCCTGGAGGTGGCGGCGGCGGCGTGAACCCTTTCCTCAGCGATTCGGACGAGGACGAGGACGAGGTCTCGGCGACCGACGAGCGGCGGGCAGGGCTTCGGCTGGGTGCCGGCGGCGGCCTAGACCCGGGCTCTGCGGACTCGCTGTCGCCCCAGGAGCCCGTGGCCTTGGGGAGCGGTGCCCGAGCGGGGCTCCCCGGGGAGGCGGCGGCGGCGGCCCTGGGGGCCCCTGGGGAGACCCCGGCCCGCCTGTCAATCGATGCGATCGCGGCCCAGCTGCTGCGCGATCAGTACCTGCTGACCGCCTTGGAGCTGCACACCGAGCTGTTAGAGAGCGGCCGGGAGCTCCCTCGGCTGCGCGACTACTTCTCCAACCCTGGCAACTTCGAGAGGCAGAGCGGGACCCCGCCGGGGACGGGGGCGCCGGGGGTCCCCGGGGCAGCCGGCCTTGGAGGCGCAGGAGGTCGGGAGCCGAGTACGACGTCGGGTGGGGGACAACTCAGTAAGTGAACGGCGGCGCGGTCGCTCCGGCTGGGCTGTTGGCGTTGTGGGGGGTTATGGTGGGGAGCGAGTGCTGGTGGGCTGGTGCTGGGCACTGGGAGCGTTTCAGCTAGAGGGTTGGGGCGGGGGGCGGGCGGTGATCTCGCACGGTGGAGGCCGAAGGATCTGGCAGCGACTGTTCCCTCCCTCCCTGCCTGCCTCCAGCCCTTGGCTGGACTTGCCCCAGCTGCTGGTCCCACTATTGGTGTCGATATCTATTAAATATCCAGAGTTTCTAGTTCACTGGCTACTACATGACTCCAGAAGACTCCCTTGCAACCTTGGTTTATCGCTTTAATCGTTTTTCCATTCTCTCCCATCTCCTGAATCGCCACTACCTGGAAACAGTGTTCCTCATGTAGTTCGCAGTAATTATTTGACTCCAAGTCAAGAGAGAAAAGAATAGGAAATGTTGTTGCTCTCTCCCCGAAGCCAGATCCACTTGAAGAACCTTTGTCTTTGGGTTGAGTTGATTACTCAAAAGTTGCATCTTCCGCTGTATAAAATTTGCTCAGTTTAAATAAACTCAGTTTCATTCACTTTGGGTTCCTTAATTTCAGTGGGTATTCAGAATTATAGAAAGTCTAAGGAGCAAAGCTATGGTTTTTCAGTAGTCATGTATGGATGTGAGAGTTGGACTATGAAGAAAGCTGAGCGCCGAAGAACTGATGCTTTTGAACTGTGGTGTTGGAGAACACTCTTGAGAGTCCCTTGGACTGCAAGGAGATTCAACCAGTTCATTCTAAAGGAGATGGGTCCTGGGTGTTCTTTGAAAGGAATGATGCTAAAGCTGAAACTGCAGTACTTTGGCCACCTCATGCAAAGAGTTGACTCATTGGAAAAGACCCTGATGCTGGGAGGGATTAGGGGCAGGAGGAGAAGGGGACAACAGAGGATGAGATGCCTCGATGGCATCACCGATTCGATGGTGAGTTTGAGTGAACTCCAGGAATTGGTGATGGACAGGGAGGCCTGGCGTGCTGCGATTCATGGAGTCATGAAGAGTCCGACAGGACTGAGCAACTGAACTGAACTGAAGGAGCAGAGTAGGCAGGTTCTCCCTGCAGTGTTACCTCCTGGTCTCAGTACCTTGTAGGCTTTTTTCTTTTTGGAAGTTTAGGAATTAATTTTTCTGCCTCGTTGTAATCATTAACTGTATAGAGTGGTCGTTTACCTCATTCATCATGTATTTATAAGCATTTATGTCTTTAAAACGTACTGCCAAGGATGCATATTGGAGTCGCAGTACCTATCCTTAAGAGGCATCTTAGATTTTCCCTTACTGGCGGTATGAGGTTTTCAGTGTGTTATGTGCGGCCAACTGAAATTTGCTCACACATGTTAAAATACATTTAAAATTGTAGCCCAACTGATGGTTTTTTGTCTGTAATTTTAAGTGGTTCCAGAGACTGAGATCACCTAACTTCACTTCAGTCTCTCAGTCATGTCTGATTCTTTGTGACTCCATGGATGGCAGCACACCAGGCCTCCCTGTCCATCACCAACTCCCAGAGCTTGCTCAAACTCTTGTCCATTGAGTTGGTGATGCCATCCAACCATCTCATCCTCTGTCGTCCCCTTCTCCTCCCGCCTTCAATCTTTCCCAGCATCAGGGGCTTTTCTGAGTCAGTTCTTCGCATCAGGTGGCCAAAGTATTGCAGTTTCAGTCCTTCCAGTGAATATTCAGCACTGATTTCCTTTAGGATGGACTGGTTGGACTGGTTGGATCTGGTTGAGATGGACTCTCAAGAATCTTCTCCAACACCACAGTTCCCTAACTTACATGTAACTTAGTTAGTTGTAGTTAAACTGCAAAGAGTGCCTTTTTCCATCACGGTAGATCCAAAGCAATCTTCTCTGTTGAATATGGAATTTTCTCAGCAGTTGTAACTTCCTTGCTCAGTATTGTAGGATTATCTTCCTTTTCTCAAAACTGGTTTTTCTGTTGCTGACCTTTAAGACCATAAAATGTAACAAGAGAGCAGTGTAACAAAATTGTTAGGCAGTTGGCTTTTGTTTGTTTTAAGATTTTTGAAGTGTCTAATAATGATTTTCAGCAGATAAGCTCTTACTACTTCCTCAAGACCCAGCTCAGCTGTCATCTTTGTAAATACTTCCCACGCTACCAAGGCTTAGCTGTTTGATTCTTTTCATTGTACTACTTTCAAACCTCAACCATAGCCTTTAACTCTTTTTATTTTGATTTATTAACAGTATCATTTCTCTCCATTAGATAGTCAGCTTCTTGAGGGACATCTTTTTCTTACTCACAGTTTGTAAAGTCCCTGGCCTGTTGTTGAACATAACTGAATTGTATCTGCTATGTTTTTCTACTGTATCAGTTCAGTTCAGTTCAGTTCAGTTGCTCAGTCGTGTCCGACTCTTTGCGACCCCATGAATTGCAGCATACATATAATGAAATGTTATTCCTTTATAACATTATTTTACTTAATTTAAAAGAATTTATTAATCTTTTTAGCCTACCTTATTGCGTGGAATCACTGTAGTGAAAATTTCTGTTAAAAACTTTTTTGTACAGGAAGTTATTTATAATTTAGGCTCTAAATATAGCTGTGTTTTAAAGTAAAAGTTGACTTGTAAATGCCTTTGCATTATACATTTTTATAGTTTCTTGAAATAACTTCATCCTGTGATCATAAATCAGAATTTAGCTATAATCAAACATNCTGCAGTACTTTGGCCACCTCATGCAAAGAGTTGACTCATTGGAAAAGACCCTGATGCTGGGAGGGATTAGGGGCAGGAGGAGAAGGGGACAACAGAGGATGAGATGCCTCGATGGCATCACCGATTCGATGGTGAGTTTGAGTGAACTCCAGGAATTGGTGATGGACAGGGAGGCCTGGCGTGCTGCGATTCATGGAGTCATGAAGAGTCCGACAGGACTGAGCAACTGAACTGAACTGAAGGAGCAGAGTAGGCAGGTTCTCCCTGCAGTGTTACCTCCTGGTCTCAGTACCTTGTAGGCTTTTTTCTTTTTGGAAGTTTAGGAATTAATTTTTCTGCCTCGTTGTAATCATTAACTGTATAGAGTGGTCGTTTACCTCATTCATCATGTATTTATAAGCATTTATGTCTTTAAAACGTACTGCCAAGGATGCATATTGGAGTCCCAGTACCTATCCTTAAGAGGCATCTTAGATTTTCCCTTACTGGCGGTATGAGGTTTTCAATGTGTTATGTGCGGCCAACTGAAATTTGCTCACACATGTTAAAATACATTTAAAATTGTAGCCCAACTGATGGTTTTTTGTCTGTAATTTTAAGTGGTTCCAGAGACTGAGATCACCTAACTTCACTTCAGTCTCTCAGTCATGTCTGATTCTTTGTGACTCCATGGATGGCAGCACACCAGGCCTCCCTGTCCATCACCAACTCCCAGAGCTTGCTCAGACTCTTGTCCATTGAGTTGGTGATGCCATCCAACCATCTCATCCTCTGTCGTCCCCTTCTTCTTCCGCCTTCAATCTTTCCCAGCATCAGGGGCTTTTCTGAGTCAGTTCTTCACATCAGGTGGCCAAAGTATTGCAGTTTCAGCTTGAACATCAGTCCTTCCAGTGAATATTCAGCACTGATTTCCTTTAGGATGGACTGGTTGGACTGGTTGGATCTGGTTGAGATGGACTCTCAAGAATCTTCTCCAACACCACAGTTCCCTAACTTACATGTAACTTAGTTAGTTGTAGTTAAACTGCAAAGAGTGCCTTTTTCCATCACGGTAGATCCAAAGCAATCTTCTCTGTTGAATATGGAATTTTCTCAGCAGTTGTAACTTCCTTGCTCAGTATTGTAGGATTATCTTCCTTTTCTCACAACTGGTTTTTCTGTTGCTGACCTTTAAGACCATAAAATGTAACAAGAGAGCAGTGTAACAAAATTGTTAGGCAGTTGGCTTTTGTTTGTTTTAAGATTTTTGAAGTGTCTAATAATGATTTTCAGCAGATAAGCTCTTACTACTTCCTCAAGACCCAGCTCAGCTATCATCTTTGTAAATACTTCCCACGCTACCAAGGCTTAGCTGTTTGATTCTTTTCATTGTACTACTTTCAAACCTCAACCATAGCCTTTAACTCTTTTTATTTTGATTTATTAANCTTCCTTGCTCAGTATTGTAGGATTATCTTCCTTTTCTCACAACTGGTTTTTCTGTTGCTGACCTTTAAGACCATAAAATGTAACAAGAGAGCAGTGTAACAAAATTGTTAGGCAGTTGGCTTTTGTTTGTTTTAAGATTTTTGAAGTGTCTAATAATGATTTTCAGCAGATAAGCTCTTACTACTTCCTCAAGACCCAGCTCAGCTGTCATCTTTGTAAATACTTCCCACGCTACCAAGGCTTAGCTGTTTGATTCTTTTCATTGTACTACTTTCAACCCTCAACCATAGCCTTTAAGTCTTTTTATTTTGATTTATTAACAGTATCATTTCTCTCCATTAGATAGTCAGCTTCTTGAGGGACATCTTTTTATTACTCACAGTTTGTAAAGTCCCTGGCCTGTTGTTGAACATAACTGAATTGTATCTGCTATGTTTTTCTACTGTATCAGTTCAGATCAGTTCAGTTCAGTTGCTCAGTCGTGTCCGACTCTTTGCGACCCCATGAATCGCAGCATACATATAATGAAATGTTATTCCTTTATAACATTATTTTACTTAATTTAAAAGAATTTATTAATCTTTTTAGCCTACCTTATTGTGTGGAATCACTGTAGTGAAAATTTCTATTAAAAACTTTTTTGTACAGGAAGTTATTTATAATTTAGGCTCTAAATATAGCTGTGTTTTAAAGTAAAAGTTGACTTGTAAATGCCTTTGCATTATACATTTTTATAGTTTCTTGAAATAACTTCATCCTGTGATCATAAATCAGAATTTAGCTATAATCAAACATTCATGTGCATTTGTGGTCTTCCATAGTTTATTTGAACCTGTTTGGGGTATAACTCAAAAGTACATTATTACATAATATATTTTCAAGTGAATACAAAACAGATTAGCAGTGGGGGGAAAAAATCAGAGTTATCCATAATCCAAACAATAGTACTTGCCTTTTCCGTTNTCTTCCATAGTTTATTTGGACCTGTTTGGGGTATAACTCAAAAGTACATTATTACATAATATATTTTCAAGTGAATACAAAACAGATTAGCAGTGGGGGGAAAAATCAGAGTTATCCATAATCCAAACAATAGTACTTGCCTTTTCCGTTTTTTTTTTTTTTTTAATGCATATATGTTTAAAAGCAATAATTGGATTAAAGTGTTTTTGTAGCTTTATATTACTTGATAAGCTATCATTTTTACCATCAACCTTGAGGGGAAATTGCACACAATAAAATGTGCCCATTTGAAGTGTACAGCATGGTGAATTTTGGAAAACAAATTACTGCTACAAATAAATGTGTCGGGACATTTTTCTTGTCCCCAGAACGCCTTCATTTTCATTTGCATTCAGTATCTCAAGCCCATCACTGACCGCAGTAGAAAACAATCTTGCAACCTGGGCCTGGGCACTGTTGGAATTTGGGGCCTGATGATTCTCTGTTGTGTTAGTGACCTGTACATTCTAGAATGTTTAGCAGCGTTGCTGGCCTCTGTGTCCACTGCATAACAGAAACAACCACCCAGCCCCCATTCCTCAAGTTGTGACAATCAAAAACTGAGAACCACTTCCTTAGATAGGTTTTGCCTGTTTTAAAATTTCATACAAATGCAGTTTGGAGCATATAGTCTTTTCTGTATGGCTTTCTTTCCTCAGTATAATGTTTCTGAAATTCATCCAAATAATGTTTTTATGTGTAATAGTAGTTCATTCCTTTTTTGGTTTTACCATTCATCTGTTATTAGACATTTATTTCTTCCCCCATTTTTGGCCTATATGAATAAAGCTCCCATGAACATGCTTGTATAAGCTTTGCAGAGACATATGTTTTCATTTCTTTTAGATAATACTTAGGAATAGAATTGCTGGTTCATAGTTAGTATACATTTAACTTTGTAAGAAGCTGTCAAACAGGTTTTCCAAAGTGGTTGCGTCATTTAAAATTTCCGTCACCAGCGTATGAAAGTGTCAGTTTCTGTACATCCCCCGAATCCTTGGTATTTTCAGGCTTTTTATTTAACTCATTCTGGTGAGGGTACGGTGGTATTTCATTGTGGTTTTAATTTTTATTTCTCAAGGACTAGTAATGCTGAGCTCCTTTGAGCTTTTGGCCATGGGGGCGGGGGTGTCTACTGCTATTACATATCTTTTGTGCAATGTCTGTTAACAGCTTTTTATTCAGTTGTAGTTCTTTTATATGTTCTGAACCCAAGTCCTCCATATTTATGTGTTTTCCAAGTTTTTTCTTCCAGCGTGATTTGCCTTTTCATTTTTTAACAACGTGTCTCATGAACAAAAGACTTTCATTCCATCAGGCCCAGTTAATTGTGTTTTCCTTAATGGTCCACGGTCTTTGTTTCCTAAATAAATCTTTGCGTACCCTAAAGTTGCAGACATTTTCTTGTGCATTTTCTTCTAGAAGTTTCATAGCTTTCTGTTTCTCGGTTTAGGCCCATGATGGCATCATAAGAAGAATTAACAGTTCTGAAACAGTCCTCCTATAATTACGCAGACACATAGCACACGCTTTAGTATCATTTAGATCCAAATGCATGGTATATCAAAATATTAATACATTCAAATGTCTTAATACAGTCAGAAAATAGATAAATGCTAAAGTACCATGTTTTGAAGATTTTGACTAAGATTTGGATCATACAAGTTATATTTTAGAAACTGAGGATGAATCTTTCTTTAGGACCAGACTACTGCTGGTTGTAAAGGTCCTCTGTATTCAGTTCTACCATGTTAATTGTTGCTAGTTGGATTATTACTTTATAATACTCAATGAGTACTTTTATTTGTTTTTATGTATTTTTGATTAATGTGTGTCTAATCTGAAAAATAATAAAACTTCAGAGTAATAAATGTATAATAGTGGTTTTCCTTGTTTAAAGATTTCTAAAAGGCTTACCTGGTGGCTCAGATGGTAAAGAATTCACCTGCAATGTGGGAGACATGGGTTCAATCCCTGGGTTGGGAAGATCCCCTGGAGGATGGCATGGCAACCCACTCCAGTATTTTTGCCTGGAGAATCCCCATAGACAGAGGAGCCTGGCGGCTACAGTTCGTGGGGTCGCAGAGACAGGACCGAGCGACTTAGCACACACAAAAGCAGTTTATCTTTGTAAGATTTACTAAACTGTTTGCCCAAACGTCTGCTGACCTAGGTAATAGTATAGTGGTAATTCTAAAATACTTTGAGAAGTCTTCATACTATCTTTTTTTCTTGACTAAAAGAGTAACTCGAATTTATAAAACATGTAAAAGAACTATAGCTTTTTAAATTTGATGTTTTCAGTGGAAGAATGTAAAATGAGCTCTCATGGAGTGTCAGCGTTTGATAAATTGCAGCATCCTTGTGGCGGTCCTGCTAGGCCCACTTGATAAACTAATTTGATCTTTTGCCTGTAATATTACTTGCTTGAATATAGACACACATTAATTATATATTGTCTCCTGTATTTTTGCCAGTTGAGCCAGTTTGGTTTCCAGTTAGATTCCAAGGTAAAAGTTCTGGCAATGCCTTTGGCACAACTTAATTACAAATGACAGTATTTCATCTAGAGGAATGCTGTTCTGCTCTGAGCCTTCAAGGTCTAATCAAAATCAGAAAAATTGCCTAGAATGAGTCAGCTCGGTAGAGATAGTAAGTGGTCAAATAACATGCCTTTCAGTGATGAATTTCTTTTATTCTGTAGTTACCATGCTTCCAGATGTTCTTAAGGCAGCTTATCAGCTTATTTTTGACTGACTTGAATAATTTAACTTATGAGCCTGCAGACTTCTTGAGTCACCTCTCTCCTTTCTGAGCACTCTTTCACTGTCCTGCCCGTCTTTTCTCAGAGCTCTGAAAGAGCGCTTACCTCTCTGCGCTCTGTCCCCTTCTTATCACCTGTGCTGTGACACCCATCTTCCGAAAGTGCCCATCGCTTCCACTTAACAAAGTAGTTCCTCCCCGTTAGGTTGGAGTTGGGTTTACTGCTTCCTCTGGCTTCTAACAAAATATCAAGAGAATATTTCTAAAATGTATTAAGTTCACTGCTTTTAGCCGAGTGAGACTTGCTACTGTTGTTTGGACCATATTCAGTTCAGTTCAGTCACTCAGTCTTGTACGACTCTTTGTGACCCCATGAATTGCAGCATGCCAGGCTTCCCTGTCCATCACCAACTCCTGGAGCTCACTCAAACGCATGTCCATTGAGTTGGTGATGCCATGCAGCCATCTCATCCTCTGTTGTCCCCTTCTCCTCCTGCCTTCAGTCTTTCCCAGCATCAGAGTCTTTTCAAACGAGTCAGCTCTTCGCATCAGGTGGCGAAAATATTGGTAGTTTCAGCTTCAACATCAGTCCTTCCAATGAACACCCAGGACTGATCTCCTTTAGGATGGACTGATTGGATCTCCTTGCAGTCCAAGGGACTCTCAAGAGAATTCTCCAACACCACAGTTCAAAAGCATCAGTTCTTTGGTGCTCAGCTTTCTTTATAGTCCAACTCTCACATCCATACATGACCGCTGGAAAAACCAAAGCCTTGACTAGATGGACCTTTGCTGACAAAGTAATGTCTCTGCTTTTTAATATGCTATCTAGGTTGGTCATAACTTTCCTTCCAAGGAGTAAGCATCTTTTAATTTCATGGCTGCACTCACCATCTGTAGTGATTTTGGAGCCCCCAAAATAGTCAGCTACTGTTTCCCCATCTATTTGCCATGAAGTGATGGGACCAGATGCCATGATCTTAGTTTTCTGAATGTTGAGCTTTAAGCCAACTTTTTGATTCTCCTCTTTTACTTTCATCAAGAGGCTCTTTAGTTCTTCTTCACTTTTTGCCATAAGGGTGGTGTCATCTGCATATCTGAAGTTATTGATATAGATTCCTAAATTTCTCTCTTATATGACTCATTTTTTACCCATGTCTTTCATCACCTTCAAACGTTTTAATTCTTGTGGAAAGTCAGATATTTTCATTGCCTAGAACAGTGACTTGCATATAGTTGGTATTCAGTATTTTACATTGATCAGTAAACTTACAAAATTGTGTGACCAGCTAAGTATTCTAGGATCCAGAAGAAGTTTAGTGCATGTCCTTGAGCATATTATGCTCTTAATGAAGAGGCGAGACTATTGCCTGAAAGTCTATAGAATAGTTTTCCATGATACAGGTAATAGTGTAAGCATTCAGATACAGAAACATCATTGTTGATTGTGATAATTGTGGAGAAAGTAAAATTTTAATGTGANATTTTCCTGTCACTAACCTGGTACACAGTAATTGTTCACTGAATGTTCACGAATTAACCAGTGCCCTTTACCAGTCAGGAGCTGATCAGTTTTTCTGATACATTTTTCTTTTACAGTGCTATTGATATCTAATTTCTATAAAAGATAACTTTTCAAGAGTCTGAAACTAATTTTTTAGCTATTGTAAAAGTACATTTTGTCATCAGTACTAAAAGATTAAATGTATATAAATAAGACTACTCTCATACAGTAATTTATAAAATCAGTCTGCATGCCTTATAAGTTACACTGTGTCTAATGGTTTTAGTTTTCAGGCCTACTAAAACTTACATACAGGTTTTACTGGTTTGTCAGCTATGATGAAAGGCCCTGATCATTCAGTTTCTGAGTTACAAAGTGAATTACTAAGAAGTTACACAATCTTGGAATTTGAANTTATAGTTACACTGTGTCTAATGGTTTTAGTTTTCAGGCCTACTAAAACTTACATACAGGTTTTACTGGTTTGTCAGCTATGATGAAAGGCCCTGATCATTCAGTTTCTGAGTTACAAAGTGAATTACTAAGAAGTTACACAATCTTGGAATTTGAAGAAATGCTTTGTGGTATACTTTATATTAGAAAGTGGTAACAGCTTCTTTCTTAAGAAAAGAGGCTGCTGCTGCTAAGTTGCTTCAGTTGTGTCCGACTCTGTGCGACCCCATAGACAGCAGCCCACCAGGCTCCTCCATCCCTGGGATTCTCCAGGCAAGAACATTGGAGTGGGTTGCCATTTCCTTCTCCAAAGAAAAGAGGCTAGTTTTTCAAAACTCTTCCTCTTTTATATCAGAGTATTTGGAAAGATATGTGCTTGCCCTGGAAGAGAATTCTGGCTGAATCCAAAGAAGCTTATTTATCTAGAAGCTATAATCTTACCTCAGTTCAGTTCAGTTGCTCAGTCGTGTCTGACTCTTAAACCCCATGGACTGCAGCATGCCAGGCTTCCCTGTCCATCACCAACTCCTAGAGCTTGCTCAAACTCATGTCCATTGAGTCGCTGTTGCCATCCAACCATCTCATCCTCCGTTGTCTCCTTCTCCTCCCGCCTTCAATCTTTCCCAGCATCAGGGTCTTTGCCAATAAGTCAGTTCTTCACATCAGGTGGCCAAAGTATTGGAGCTTCAGCTTTAGCATCAGTCCTTCCAATGAATATTCAGGACTGATTTCCTTTAGGATGGACTGGTTGGATCTCCTTGCAGTCCAAGGGACTCTCAAGAGTCTTCTCCAATACCACAGTTCAAAAGCATCAATTCTTCAGTGCTCAGCTTTCTTTATAGTCCAACCCTCACATCCATACATGACTACTGCAAAAACTGAAAAATCTTACCTTTTAGTCTTAAATTCCAAAGTATATTTTATATACAAACTGTTACAGGTTAACTCCATCAAAGTTGAAATTACTTTCTTCCATAAATAATTATTTTCTGACATGGCTTATATTTTAATACATCAGGAGATTGCTTTTACTTTTATGAGATTAATGTTATTATAGTTTAAAAGATATTGAAGCTTTTTTTCCTTGGAGAATATAAAATTGTTGGCTTGGAACTAAAAAAAAAAAAGAATATATTTTTCAATGGTCATAATAATACCAAGACAGAAATTAAGCTGCATTTGCTTTCCCCAAAGACTCTTTCTTATTAACATACCTGTGGATAAATAGTATAATGGAGGAATAATGTATGATGATCAAATAGGCTCTAACCTAGTAGGCCTGTATATCTGATTGAAAATACCAGAAAGAGAAAGAAATACTTAGAAAACTAACATTAGATACCTAACATGTAGAAAAAATATATATATGAAATCAACAACCAGCATCATGCTTCACCATTCATGAAACTCAGTCTGCTGCACCACCACCACAATATTGGTTGATAAAGATTTACCCTACTGGGTGTACGTGTTTTAATACACAGGTTGGAGACATGAGACTAGCTAGTGAGGAGGCAAAACATCCTTTTGAGTGTGAGCAGAGGGCCTAGTCCTCAAGAGGAGTTTCTGATTAGGGCAATAATGGCAAAATAACTTACCGGGAAAATCTGGATGTTAGTTACGTGGCCAAAGAAAGTGAGCAGGAAGCTTGCGCACACACACCGGAAAAGGCAGGTGGCCATTACATCTGTAAAAGAACGTTCACGTTCACCAGGAATCAGAGAGACGCATGATTAGAAAGGCAGTTTCATAGTATATGTTAAATTGGTGAAATTAAAAATAATAATACCAGACATTGACAACTGCTGTTGCATCCTGTGGATGGAACTCAGATTGCTGTGCTTACTTAATTTAGAAAGCAGTCTAAGCAATATGTATCCATCGCCTTATCAATATGGCAAAATCGCACTACGTGATCTTCATTTTTAAAAAGCAAGTTACAAAGATGCAAGTATCCATTCTGTTTTTGCAGAAATATATATGTATACTTACACATGGGGAAAAGAGTTCAGAAAAGAATATCTAGAAATTCTGGGGGGAAAATTAATAATCTCTGATCATGTTTCCAATCTTAGTAATAAGATTGGAATGGTGTATCTACTTTTCTATGTGCCTCTATTTTTATAATTATGTATAGTATGTGTATATATATAATTGGAGGAAAGAGCTCCTATTTTCAGTACGGTACAAATCATTGAGAAAAGTCATTATTAAAAAGAAACAGCAGGAAGTCTTAGGTGGTATGCATGTGGTGACCTGAAAACACCATCTTATAACATGTATTAGCTACTTACCAGGCAGATATATTCATGGGTCAGTGGTCTATTCCAGTCAAGCATTTTGTATTTTTACTTGTTTAAACGATGTATAAGTAAAAGCCTTATGAAGTTTATCTATTTTGAAATTTATTTCCTTTCTTTTTGTGACACATTGTCTAACTTTGGTTCCATTTCAAACAGTAGAAGTAAAACAAAATTACTTTGTCATTTAAGACAGTAAGAAATCATAGCTATTTCCCAGTATTGCAATTTCAGGTGTTAAATTCTAGGAGTCAGTGGATCCTGGACTTAATTTAAATGCATTTTTTTGTGTTTTTTGTTGTTGTCGTTCCCTTTGTACATCCAGTTTGTTTTCCAACTGTTTTTTGAAAATTTCAAAACTTAAGAAATGGAAAAGAATTTTTACAGCTGATATCTACCACCTTGATTATGCGATAAAATTTTTACTGTGCTTTATCTACCACCTCGATTATGTAGTTAAAATTTTACTAGGATTGCTTTATCTCCGATTTATACAACTCTTTGATCCTCTACTCATCTGAAAGTTCATCTTATTTTTTTGTGCATTCCAAATTAAGTTGCAGATATCAGTATTGGTGGCGGTTTAGCTGCTGAGTCGCGCCCAACTCTTGCAGCCACATTGGCTGTCACCGGCCAGGCCCCTCTGTCCATGGGATTCTCCAGGCAAGAACACTGGAGTGGGTTGCCATTTCCTCCTTCAGTGGATCTTCCCAACCCAGGAATCGAACCCAGGTTTCCTGCACTGCAGGCAGATTCTTTACCGACTGAGCTACCAGAGAAGCTTTTCAATGCCGGTATGCTGCTGCTGATGCTGCTGCTGCCAAGTCGCTTCAGTCGTGTCCGACTCTGTGTGACCCCAGAGACAGTAGCCCACCAGACTCCGCCGTCCCTGGGATTTTCCAGGCAAGAACACTGGAGTGGGTTGCCATTCCTTCTCCAATGCATGAAAGTGAAAAGTGAAAGTGAAATTGCTCAGTCATGTCCAACTCTTAGCAACCCCATGGACTGCGGCCCACCAGGCTCCTCCGTCCATGGGATTTTCCAGGCAAGAGTACTGGAGTGGGGTGCCATTGCCTTCTCCGAATACTGGTATAAAATGTTTCAGCATGCATATCACTGACTCGGGCTCAGTGCTTAGAATTCACCATTTTTCCTTTGAGGCAAATTTACAAACAGTAAAATATACGTCTCGAGTGTACTGTTTGATGAATTGTAAGAAATGAATGCCCTGTGGTGACCCAGTCTCCTGCCAACTAGCGTCACCCCAGAAAGGCCCCTCCGGCCTCTTCCCAGTCAGCAGCCCCCGGTCCTTACAGCCTCCCACTTCAAGATCCACTGTAGTAATTTTTTCTACTGTAAATTACTACTGTCTGTTCTAAAACTTCATGTAAATGAAATTACACAGTGTGTAGTCCGTACAAAGACGCTTTCATTCATCATAAGGCACTGAAATTCAGTCATGTGGCATATATCAGTAGTTTTTTTATTTCTGAGTAATATTTCTAATTTCAGCCCATTTAAATACGAACTTTTGAGATTTCTATAGTAAATATTGTTATTTGATATTTCTTGGTTTATGCTTTAATAAATTACGCTCTAATGATTCGATGTGTACTCGATGCCCTGTTATTTGTTTATACCATCTTACAACAAAAGTTAATGGTAAGTTGTTATTTATCAGATATAATTAAAGTGCAGAGAAATTAAATGCTTCTCTGGATGCAAGCACTGTGTTCTCAGAAGAGTACTATATATAGAATTTCACTTGGTTCACCTTAGTAGGAATTTAAAAAGATAAGAGGTACGTTAATAATAGCATAACTCTACTTGAAAAGTCAACCATTTCAATTATTGGCATATACTAATTGTTTTGAAAGGAGATGGGGGAGCCATATGTGGATTTCAAATCTATATTTCTATAATCTGGATTTATTTGCCCAAATAGTGCTTTTTAAACAGATAATCTATTCCTTACAGCAATATATAAACAGTAAGCACTCTGTAAGCAGCATGACTTAATAAAGAGTTGACCAATTGTCCCTTTTTTGCATTAGCTAGGTACATCTCCCTTAATAAGTGTCAGCTTTGATTTCTTCCTTCAACTGAGAATTTGTACAGTGTATTTTTCTGTTTAGAGACACCTAAAAATATGCCTAAAGCTAAGAACACTCCATACCACCCCCGTGTGCTTAAAACACAGCCCTCCCAAAGCCCTTGCTTCCATCTTTTGCATCTCATATCACAAATTCAATAAATGAAGTCCTCAGGAATCACCTCGTTTCTCTCTTTTACTTAAACCTGCATTCATTTCATTACCAGGACATGTTTTACACCAAAAATAACGCAAATCTGACCACTTCTCACGTTTCTAATACCTCTGTTCGAGGCCAGATCTGATCATCCCTCACCTACACACCGCTGTGCTAGGTGCTGTGCTAAGCCAGTTCAGTTGTGTCCGACTCTGTGACCCTGTGGACTGCAGCCCACCGGTTCCTCTGTCCATGGGCTTCTCCAGGCAAGAGTACTGGCCTGGGCTGCCATGCCCCCTCAGGGGATATTCCTGACCCAGGGGTCAAACCCACATCCCTAAATGTCTCCTGCGCTGGCCGTCGGCTGTGTTTCTCGTTGTTTTCACCACTAATACCACTTGGGAGCCACGCATGACTCTAGTCGCCTCTCTTTTTTAATTTTAATTTTTTAATAGAGTATAGTTGATTTGCGTAATAGCCTCTGAGCTGGTCTCTCTGCAAACCACTTTCCAGTTTCTAAAAATGTGTGTGTTTCTGTTGTTTTTCCTCTGGACTTGGAGTAAAATCCAAATTGTTTGCAGTTCGGTTGTCCTTAGCTAGGCTGGTTGCATTATACCCTGTGTGTGTCTTGCTCGGGAGTTAGAGATCTGGGCAGGGAAACTCGCGTTACTTCAAAGTACTTTAATTAGTAAGAACATTTTTACCTTATAGTTGTAATAGAATTCCTATACCTTAGAGTCATAGTTTATTAACTGGAAAAAAAATCATAGATAATTAATTGATTTCCAGTCCCTTATTTTGGCAGTTAAATAAAAAGCTGTTTAATTCTTCTTTTTTTTTTTTCTGTTTTTGATTTATTACAGATCGAGCTGGGAGCATCAGTACCCTTGATTCTTTAGACTTTGCAAGATATTCAGATGATGGTAACAGGGAGACAGATGAGAGAGTGGCAGGTAAGATTCTAAAGACAGATTTGGATGTTTTTCACATTCCAGAAATAATGAAATGACTTGAAAAATTCTCTTCCTTCTACAGTTGAGTATGTGAATTGCATTAGGTATTTCCCATACAAAGTCACGTCACTAATGCATTGGCTTCAGGGAGCATTCCTGAACGTTCGCCAGCCCCCACCTGCTCTTTTCAGTGACCCGCTGAGGTTTCGGTTACGTGTGCCTGCAACTACCGAGTCTGCTTACATCTGACAGTTCACAGCCATATAGTTATAAAACGGTGTAAAGCAGATGTCAGCCAGCCGTGGTTTAGTGCAAAGTTTCTTGGACCTTGCTCTCATTCCTGTTACCCTCCAGACCAGGGCTAAGTAATATTTATATGGTATATACAGTGCAGCTCTGCTGATGGTTAAAAGTTGGTTTAAATACTTCCATGCTGGTTGGTGATCAAAACTTTGTTTTCATTCCTTGGATTCTCCCTGGCCACCACTGCATCCCTCTAGAAACGTCATTCGACTTTCCTGTGATCCTGAAAATAAAGGTTGTTAATGCTTGGTCCACGCAGGGCTTCCTGGACTTCGCGCATTCCAAAAAGAAGAGCAGCATCCTTTTTAGTTTCTTGGTCCCTCATCCCAGTCTCCTTCCCTTCTCCCCTCCCCCACCAGTTTTGCCTTTTTGGCATCACCCCTGGATCTGTGGGGACTTCAGAAGAGCAGTGTGTGCCCTCTGTATCCTGCCCTCATCAGATGAGGCCAGTGGGCTCTCCTGGGGCCCACCCTGAATTTGCCAGTGCAGAAGCTGCGGCTCCTCAGGTGCCAAGTGGCTGGAGCCTTCCTGGTGCTTCAGGCTGTGATGTCAGTTACTGAGCAGTTCCTGAGTGTCTTTATAGGAACTGTGGTTTTCGCGGGGTGTTGACTCTGAGATAGGCGGGAAGCCACCGTCAGGGAGGCATGTTGCCCCGCTGGGGTGGTGGGCACTCCTGGCGTAGAAAGGGTGCTGCATGGGACAGGTGGAGCCTTTGAGGGCCCTGGGGCCGGGGAGCAGCCACACTCTGGCTTCCTCTCTTCATCAACCCTGTTGAATTTTTTTTCCCCTTTACTGGAACAAGGTTGTTAAAACCTACCATACATTTGCCTGCTCTGGTCATCATGAATGAAGATGAGTGCTGTTGAGCGCTAATTTTCATATAGCGCTTGCTCTTTTCTGAACGCTCTGTAAATGTATCTTAACTCATTAAGTTATAGAATTATCCTCATCTTCCACTCCCCAAGCAACCGAGGCACTCAGAGAGTCGTAAGACTTTAGTGGCAGAGCTAAGACTGAAATGCAGCCAGCCCAGCAGCAGAGCCCACGGCGAGCATGCCACGTGCCACCTCCTGCTGCTGCTGCTGCTGAGCCACTCAGGCGTGCCCGACTCTGTGACCCCACAGACGGCAGCCCACTGGGCTCCGCCGTCCCTGGGACTCTCCAGGCAAGAACACTGGAGTGGGCTGCCATTTCCTTCTCCAGTGCATGAAAGTGAAAAGTGATAGTGAAGTTGCTCAGTCGTGTCTGACTCAGTGACCCCATGGACTTCAGCCTACCAGGCTCCTCCGTCTATGGGAGCTTCCAGGCAAGAGTACTGACTGGAGTGAGTGCCATTGCCTTCCCCGATGCCACCTCTTAGGGTAAAGGATTAAGTTTGACCTATGTAAAATGACATTCCAATATGTGCTTTTCATTTATTGCTTGAGAAAAGAGCTATTGAATATTTAAAAATCTCAAACAGTCTTACATGGTTTAAGGGGAAAAACGATGAATCATTTTTAGTTCAGCAGAGGTTCAGCGAGGATTCGGCAGTGAGAACAGTGGCAGTGTCAGCTGAGGGGGGTCGCGGGAGACTTCAGGGCAGCTGCCTCCCCAATTGTCATGATTTAGTCGTAAACATTGTTAGTTGACAGATGACTCGGTGATTCTCTCTTCTCAATTACTGGTCTTTCAGTTAGCTTCTAAGTTACTACCAATGGTTAGTAAAGAGCTGTGTCGAAAGAGCAAATCACATCAGTAGTATCTGAAAATCACCAATCACATGGGAATTCTTTCAGTGATTTTAGGGCTCATCATCCTGATCACATCATTTGTGAAGGGGCATCATGTTGTGGTTGATTATATAGTAAATGTTAGATGTTATCTGTTATGTTATTAAGTGTTAAATACATGGTACTTTAGTTTATTTGAAACTAATGACTCATTTGGAAAGACTCTAATGCTGGGAAAGATTGAGGGCAGGAGGAGAAGGGGACGGCAGAGGACTGAGACGGTTGGATGGCATCACCGACTCAACAGACATGGGTTTGGGTGGACTCCAGGAGCTGGTGATGGAAAGGGAGGCCTGGTGTGCTGCGGTTCATGGGATCACAAAGAGTTGGGCACGACTGAGCAACTGAACTGAACTGAACCAAATATATTTAGTTTTGTATATTGTATTATTGTTCAAATGGTTATATATTTGAAAAAAACTTCAACCCAGAAATAGACCGTGTAATTATTTTTCATTCTTCTAATTTTTATTTGAAAAGCCTAAAGTCAAATTTAAGAGGTTCGTTGTTATTCTTGTTATTAGGTATGCTAGTATTTTTAATTAGGAGAAACATGGATGTAAAAGCAAGATGTTATAACTAAGCAAAATACTATAACCAAACATAACCTAGAATGAAAATTTTCAACAGTTGGTAGTTTTGAGCTTATATTTTTAATCTAAAGAGTATACTCTTTCTCTAAGTTTGGGAAAATAAAGTAATTTTTGCTTACTATATAATGCTAATATATAAATACGTGCAGTCTTGAGAAAGACAAATAGTATGTGATATCACTTATATGTGGAATCTAAAAATAATACCAGTGAATCTATGTATAAAACAGAAATAGACTTACAGGCATAGGAAACAAACCTGTGGTTCCCCAAAGCGGAGAGAGAGGGGAGGATGGGACAGGTTAGGGGCACAGGAGCGATAGATGCGAACTGCTGAACGTAGAATAGATAGGCAGCAGGGGTTTACTTCACAGCACAAACGTCTATCTCTAAAGTCCTCTGATGACCTATAATGAAATGCAGGTCACAAAAGAACGGAATGGCTGTGCTGTGCACCTGAAGCTAACACAGTAGTATGCGTCAGGGACGCCTCAGGATAAATGGGTGAATGGGTGCCGTCCTTCACGTTCACTGGGAAAAGAGGGAAAATGCATGTTATTCCAAGAAAATAATCTTTAAACTCTTAGGGCTCTTGTACCATAGCCTGTTGTTGAATCAAGTGTGTGATATGTGGCTGAAAATTTAAATTAATCACAATTCCCATTTCCGAAGAGATTTTTGTCTCTTTACTTAGAAGCTAATTGAAAGGCCAGTAATTGAGAAGAGCTAATTACCATGTCATCTGTCATTGGATCACATGTAAACCTTACTAAGAAAGAACAAAAATCTCTTTTTGATGTTCCTGTACCAGTCTTGGGCAGAAGGAGTTTATAGATAACACAGGGTTTGAGTCCATTGCCCCATGATGCAAATGTAGAGTCTGCTCCAACCATTAATAAACTGTTTATCTGACATATGTGTATGTGTGTGTGATATATATATATATATGTATGTGGTGATTTTCATCATCATTTTCCTAAATTTAAAAATCTGGTTATAAGTCTCTGCAGGTGTTCCTTTAATGAGGAGAAGATCTCTAAATGAACTGATGTTTATAGAACACCATTATTTTGAGTTTTGTGCCAAGAGAACTAACACTTAACAAATATTTTAAGATAGTAGTGACACACACTTGCATACATCCCGAGGCATTAGGGCCTGATCTGGTGGTGCCCCTGATACAACAACAGTATTATCCAACTGTGATTGAAAAATAACTGTTTCAGCCAATCTAGAGTGGCTGATGCCGACTTAGTCATTAGGTATTTTGGTGAGATTATAATATGCAGTACTACAGCATACCTGTATCTTTGCAGTTGTTACTTTAGTTCCACTAAAGTTGTATTCAGCAGTGCTGGGCTAGTAGAGGTTGGGGTACTGGACTGAGTAGGCTGGTAGCTGGTTCCTACAGTGTTTTTAAAAGCATTCACTTCTTCAAACATTCTTATGAAGAATCATCATGTTTGAAAACTACTTGGAGGTTGCTTGGTATAATGTATCGCTTTACAGAATAATAAGTCTTGAGTTATAATTCAATATCTTTTAATAAAGAAGTGACAAATTCATATGTGTGTAAACATATCTGTTCAGGCCTTTCATGGAAACCTTTTCATATAACTGCAATTATTTGATCATACTGCGCCTTTATAGAGATGTGCTGTAGCTTCAAAGATATGCCTTTGTCTTGTAAAGTCTGTTATATATTAAGAACCATGCAGCAGAGTGAGTTCTTTTGGATGAGCACCAGCTTTAAAAGCAGTGGTAACTTTTCTAATGGCATTTGGCAATGTCTGTGTAGATGTGCATAAAAACACAAATTCTTGCCGTCTGACATGGGTTTTTCTGGCTTTCTGTGCCTTGATCATTCATTGTTTTGCTCTTGGTCACCTAAACTTTCGCCAGTTGAATTGATTTTTTTTTTTTTTTTTTCCCCCACAGTTTATGTTTTAACCAGTTTTGGGGTTTTTTTTTTTTCATATTCTATCATTCTGGTACAGGGCATTTCTGATCTGCAATTGTTATATAATATGTCTTAGTAAATTGTAAGTTATACTGAAAGTATGATATGTATACTTACTTTGCTTATGGTATAGTGAAGTGCTTTTAAATCAAAACCTGGAGTTTTGAAATAGAAGAAAAGTAAATCTATTCTGTACTTAACTTACACATCGAACCTGTGCAATCTGATTTTAAATACAAACTCTGAGAGTTTCCAGAAGTGTAATTTTTAGGGAAAATGTTTCTACTTTGTTGCACAGAAATGTTTGCAGATCAGCATTGCTGACGACCAAAAAAAATAGTCATATACACGTCATCTGATTTTTAGCTGTGCTTTCATGTTGCTGCACTGAAATTTTGTGCATCAAAATAATTGGCCTTCATGTACTAGATGTGATTTAGTTACATCTTAAGTTTTTAATGAAATTGTGCAAACTGAGTGAATTCTATTTTTTCCATATATTTTTATAGCTTTGTTGTCTCTGATAGCATTTCATTTGCCATCTTTTTTCTGTTTATTAGTCAATCAGGAAAAAGTTGCATCTCTAAAGTTTTAAATTTACTCATCTTTATACAGAACTATTTAAATAAAATTTTTTAAATATCCAGTTGTGNGCTTTGTTGTCTCTGATAGCATTTCATTTGCCATCTTTTTTCTGTTTATTAGTCAATCAGGAAAAAGTTGCATCTCTAAAGTTTTAAATTTACTCATCTTTATGCAGAACTATTTAAATAATAATTTTTTAAATATCCAGTTGTGACAAAGATCACTTAATTTTCTCAGAGCTTTACTTCACAGAAATGTCTTTTCCCTCCAATACTTTTTTCTTCGTAGCATTATTTATATATTTTAAAGAAAATTCCAAGTAAAGACATAGTTTAAATCTTGCTCATGGTGAAACATTTCAAAAAGCTCATTAAAATGTTTCCTCAGTTATTCATGTTTATTGTATTAGACTCTGCTAAACAGGAGAAATCTTTAAGTTTCATTAGTACCTCTTAATGTGAACAAATATTTATTTGAAGAGTTGTCAGAAACCTTGAAATTCTACTTAATTTTATTCAATATCCTTAGATAACTACACTTTTATTAGAATTGTACACAATCATTTGCTTTAGAATGATTTTAATTGTAACTTTAAAAACAAACATATGTCTATTCTTTGGCTTTAAATGGAACCTAAAATAAATCCCTTGGAACTTTTTTTAGATATGTGTTTAACATATCTGTGCTTGTTTACAGAACATATATACTTGTTTGTAGAAAAATTGATAGACATCCCACATTTGTAAGATACTTAAAACATACTTCTTCAACATCTTAATGAAAGAATATATTCACTGTTTCTGTATGTTGATTTAAAACATTATTCTAGATAAATACTTTTTTTTAATCCTAAGATTTTCTTTAACTGTATTTGCTGAACTTCATCTAAGTTTTGTCTTTCCCCCTAAAATGATGTCACCTGGAAACATCCCATTACATTTCTTACCTAGACTGAGTGACGCACACCACCTAAGGTTTTTATTTGCCTAAGTGAGAGTATGCCGTAGATTTTATTTTTATATAGAGCTATTCCTTGTCAGACAGCTAGAACATTTGATCGGTATCCCCTGTACTCTGAAACTATGGAAAACATTCACCAGTTTGCTTGCAAATCAACTCTGCTGCATGCGTTCACAAGTTTCATAAAGATTGCATGCTTTCTGTTTTCAATACAAATTGTATTTTTTTTTCATACCCATCCTTGCTTTTTATTTTTTATTTTTGTTTCCCTTTTCTTGGTTGGATGCCTGTGTGTGTTTATTCCAAATCCCTGTCCAGTCCTGGAGTTTGAACTACGGAAAGCCAAGGAGACCATTCAGGCCCTCCGCGCCAACCTGACAAAGGCTGCAGGTGGTGTACACGCAACTTTTTTGAGACTTTTTCTACTTTGACAATGTAGAAGTAGCTGAGATATTTTAAAATGTAAAAGAGTAAACTATTATTTGTATTTTCTTCCACCAGAACATGAAGTTCCTTTACAGGAACGAAAAAATTACAAATCAAGTCCTGAAATTCAGGTGGGTGAATGGCAGACCTAAAAGTATCTTCCGAATGAGATGGAGGCACAAGTGCTGAGAGCGGGGACTCACACTCTGCCCATCCTCTATCCCCCTCTAGGAGCCGATCAAGCCTCTTGAAAAGAGAGCGCTCAACTTCTTAGTCAATGAATTTTTATTGAAGAATAACTACAAGCTGACATCAATAACATTTTCAGATGAAAATGATGATCAGGTAGAGTTTCCTTTTTTTTTTTTTACAATAATTTGTTTCCTTTCTAATTTATAATGTACTTATTTCCTCTTTTATCTAGCTTTAATTTTTTAAAAGTTATACATACAGTAAAATTTTATAACACCAAAATACTGAATAGAAAAGAAAGAACATTTCAAATTGATGAAGATTGGTTTCTATTTTAAGAAACTAGAAAAAGAAAACTAACTGAAGTCCAAAGAAATTAAAAGGAAGGAAATATAAAAAATGAGAATGTATCAGTGATATAATTAACAGAGAACAACAGAGAAAAATTAATAGCAACAAAAAACTGGGTTTTTGAGGTTAATGAAATTGGTAAACCTCTAACCTGACTTATTAAGAAAAAGAGACGAGAAGCAAATTATCAGAATCTGAAATGAACAAAGTTATATCACTGTAGATATCTACTAGACTTTTAAGGAAGAAGTAAAGTAAATGAGCAAGGTTATATCACTGTAGAGACCTACTATTTAAGGACGAAGTAACANGTTTTTGAGGTTAATGAAATTGGTAAACCTCTAACCTGACTTATTAAGAAAAAGAGACGAGAAGCAAATTATCAGAATCTGAAATGAACAAAGTTATATCACTGTAGATATCTACTAGACTTTTAAGGAAGAAGTAAAGTAAATGAGCAAGGTTATATCACTGTAGAGACCTACTATTTAAGGACGAAGTAATACCACTTCTCCACAAACTCTTCTAGAAATTGAAGAGAAGGGAATTGTCCAAAACTCATTCTATGAGACCAGCATAATTCTGATTTCAAAACCAGATACAGACCTGGCTAACAAAATTGCAGGCTCATTTTCCTCATGAGCATGGATATAGAAATTCTATATAACATTTTAATATATTAAATCCAACAATGTGTTAAAGTGCTAATACACAATGACCAAATGGTTTATCTTAGGAACATAAGATCGATTAGTCCAGTATTCAACCATTATAAATCACCGTTTCAAGAAACTTTTCAAAAGAGAAATCATATGGTCAGCTCAAAAGAAAACATTTGACACAATCAAACGTGTCTTTCCCGTAAAAGCTTTAAAGAAATCAGGAATTGTGAGGAATTTCCTCAGATTCATAAGAGACATTTATAGAAAAACTATCACTAACATCATACTTAATGATGAATGATAAGGAATAAATAAGCAATAAAACAGGAATATCTGCTCTCACGACTTCTGCTGAACATCATACTGAGGAATCTAGCCAGTACAAGGCAAGAAAAAGAAAAGACAGACATTTGGAAAAAAGAAAACTCTCACTGGCAACATGGTTATATGGATCGAAAATCCTGTAGATGCTGATAGTGGTAGACACTATCAGTGACGATAGACAAGCTGCAGGGTTCAAGGTCAGTAAACAAAAATGAATCGTATTTCTGTATGCTAGCAACAAATAAACATTCAAATTTTAAAGATACCATTTATAAAAGTATTAAAAAACAGGAAATACCTAGGGATAAATATGATGAAGGATTAGGCACTGAAAACTATCATCCATGCTGAAAGGACATAAAGAAGAGCTATACCGTACTAATAGATAAGATTCGGTATTGTCAAAGTACCAATTTCCGTAAATTGATGTGTACTTTTAATACAATCCTAATGATCTCGCCAGCTTTTTTGTAGAAGTCAGCTTATTCTAAAATCTCTGTGGAAATGGAAATAACATAGTATAGCCAAAACAACTTTAATAAAGAAGTATAAAATTAGGGGACTCCAACTAGCTGACTTTAAGATATTATAGTTCAGGCAGTATCTTACTGACATAAATGTAGACAGATCATTGGAACTTAGTGGAGAGTTAAGAGATTAACGTACAGATAAATGATCTTTTGGTGTCTAACAAAGCACAAAGTAAATTCCATTCAGAAAGAATAGTCTTTTTTACAATTGGTACTGTAAAATTTTGATATCTATATACCTCTAAAAATGAACTTTGAACCATACCTCACACCATATATAAAAAGTAATTCAAATGGATCATGGATTTAAATGTAGATTCTAAAGCCATAAGGCTCCTAGAAAAAAACATGGAAAAATTCATTGCTACCCTGGAAGGTAGGCCAAGATTTCTTGTATATGACACCAAAAGTATGGTGTTCTTCATCAAATATTTGTTCTCATCAAAGTTAATAGCTTCTACTCTTTGAAAGCAACTCTAAACAAATGAAAAGATGAGCCATAGATTCGGTAAAATATTTCAAGTAACATATCTGATAAAGAATTTCTATCCAGAATATTTAAAGAACTCTATACAATGAATAATAAAAAAACCCAATTTTTAAAAGAATGGACAAAAAATTTATATAGATGATATATAACAAATATAGATGATTTATAACAAATATAGATGATTTATAACAAAGAACCTATATGGATATCAAATAAGCACATGGAAAAAGATGTTCTACATCTTTAGTCATTAGGCAGATAAAAATTAAGTCACAGTGAAATCCCATAGCATACTTATTAGAATGTTTAACTAAGACTGTACCAAGTCTTGGCAAAGATATGGAGAAAGTAGAAATAACATCGTTGCTCATGGGAATCCAAAATGGTACAGTCACTGTGGAACATTTTTTAGCCGGCTATTTTAAAAGAATTAAAACCTTCACTACCTATATGACTTGATCATTCCATTCCTAGATATTACAGTCCAGGAGAAGTGAAGGGAAATGTTCATACCAAGACTCATACGCACTATTCACACCAACTTTATTTATAATAGCTGACAGGGAGACAACCTAAGTATCCAAAAGCAGGCAGTTGAATAAAAAATTCTGATGTATCGTTACAGTGAAATGCTAACTCAGCAATAAAAAAAAAGAACCTCTGACAGATACAAGAAAGATCACTCTGAAAATCAATAATCTGGATGAAAGAAACCAGGCAAATAGAGTACTTGCTGTATGCTTCCAGTTATAAAATTCTAAGAAATGTAAACTCATAACAGTGATGGAAACCAGAGCAGTATTTGCCTAGGAACAAGGCGTATTGAGGAAAAGGGGGAGGTGTCGCAAGCGGCCAGGAAAACTTGGGAGTGAACAAGTTCATCTTTTTTTTCACAGCTTTAGTGTTTAGTATTTTTTGCCCTATGCTTCATCTGTGTATTTTTGGCTGTGCCGGGTCTTCACTGCTGCTCTGACTTTTTGCTAGTTGCAGCGAGTGGGGACTACTCTGTAGTTGCAAAGCTCGGACTCCAGGGGTGTGGGCTTCAGTAGTTGCAGAACATGGGCTCAGTAATTGCATCCCCCAGGCCTGAGATCAAACAGGCTCAGTAGCTGTGGCGCACAAGCTTAGTTGCTCCACGACAGGTGGGATCTTCCCAGATCAGGGATTGAACCTGTGTCTCCTGCATTGGTAGGCAGATTCTTTACCACTGAGCCACCAGAGAAGCCCCCAAGTTCATCTTGGTTGCAGTGATCTCTTCAGGTGTGTACTCAGATATCAAAACTTAGCAGATTGCACATTTTAAATTAGCTTGTGGATTTAAGACTTCCCTGGTGTCAGACGATAAAAGCATCTGCCTACAATGTGGGAGACCCAGGTTCGATCCCTGGATTGGGAATATCTCCTGGAGAAGGAAATGGCATCCCACTCCAGTATTCTTGCCTGGAGAATCCCATGGACGGAGGAGCCTGGCAGGCTGCAATCCATGGGGGTCACAGAGAGTCAGGTTTAAATTGTGCAGTTTGTTCCCCCAAAAAATGATTGTATAAAGGGCAGTGCAGGTGCTCATCAATTACTAATCTTTAACCACTAAACGATGTTTAGGGGTAATCCCACCTGACCTTAAAGCAGCTCTGTCCTAGGGCCCTCACTGCTTTCATTTTTCAAAAGTGAAAGTGAAGTCACTCCGTCGTGTCCAACTCTTTGCCACCCCGTGGACTGTAGCCCACCATGCTGCTCTGTCCATGGGATTTTCCAGGCAAGAGCACTGGAGTGGGGGGCCAGTGGTTGTCTTTCATGTTTAGCCTCTGGCTAAAATGTAAGACTTTTTACCTGATTTTATTTTTGATCATTTATCTTCAGTTAAGTTCAGTTG